>WNYA01000066.1:5948-40903 GCA_019512145.1 Engystomops pustulosus
AAAGACAAATGGCAACCTCCACCTGTGCTGTATATATAGGTATATACACACAGATCTGGTTATATACATATAGCTGACATTTAACATTCTACATACCACTCATTTCAATAGTACACATTGAGGTAAGGGTTTTACTAGAGATGAGCGAGCACTAGAATGCTCGGGTACTCGTTATTCGAGACAAACTTTTCCCGATGCTCGAGTGCTCGTCTCGAATAACGAGCCCCATTGAAGTCAATGGGAGACTCGAGCATTTTTCAAGGGGACCAGAAGCTATAGCGACTATGCCATTAAAATCTTGGTGGAACACTGTCCTAAGAAGAAACATCAGATCCATACCTGAGAAAAACCAGAGGTGCTAAGGACCATCGGTAGTTGAGGTATGCTCCACAGACAGTGACACGCGCGAGTGGATAAGCCTCTCATGAGGCTCCATGATGCCGAGATAACTAGGTCGAAGGGGGGGGAGGGAAAAATATTTTATGGTAGACCGTGAAAACATGGGCATGCAGGATTCGCGTGACCAGATCTGGCCACTTTGTCACTAACAATCCAAGCCCCCCATCCCTCGCAATAACTGGTCCAGCGTATTTTACCTATTGGTGGGATATGCTAATAGGCGGTAGGTATTTAGATCATACAACATCTGATGAAAGTTTGATTTATAATCCTGTATCACCACGATCCACCATACGCATTATCCGATGTACGTACGACTATAGAGTGTTTTCCTTAATCTTGAATTGCTTTAAAGGGTTTTTAGGGGTCAGGTTGGTGGTGTCGTGACCCGGCTAGACATGGTGTTCATTATTAACGCTCATGCAATCCATTCCACCAAATTTTGGAATTGGTCTAGCACTGTAGTTTCTGGATTCAAACAGGGTAAAAATTGACCAATGTTAGACAGGCTACTTTTTGAACGTTTCCACTTTGCGCCAAGAATTGTATCATTTTATTGCAATCCAAAATCTGTGTAATACTAACAATGCATTGTTCTGCAAAGTTGAGGACCTGTGAAATTCATTGAATGTGATTCTTTATCATGGGAAAATACCAGTTGACAGCAACTTGTCCCGACAAAAAAAATTATTTGAACTGTAATGGTTAGTACGAACCTATTTAGATATAAACGTTGAAAAAAATCAAATGCTTGACGGGACCAAATTTAACCCCTGGGGACAGGACGCTTTCATTATGGACAGATTGTGGTGACAAAATTAAAACATTGTCCAGACTTGGAGGTGGTCCTATTATTCATTGTCGGACTTCCGGGGTGTATACCGTTTTCTCTCAGCAATCCTCGTCGGTTTCGTTTGCCCGTGTTTTGACACAGTTGAATGGCCGGTTTATTTTTGTTGTATTTCTTTTTTTTAGCGCCGATGATTTTTCCTTGGAATCAACTTCTTTCACGAGAATCCGAAGAGTGTCTCCATCTGAGAAGTATAAATGGCTTTTTGCTCATTTTCAGATGACTCCGCCCCCTCGTGATTGATCTTTTTTCTTTAAAATGATTATATGATTATGACTATGGTTTTGAATGAAATTCTTCAGGCGTCATATTCTGAGTTTTTGCGAAACTTCTGTTCTCTTTCATATTATTACTTTCTAGTATAATGTTCCTTTTCCACGCATAAGCTCATTTTGTATCTTCGTTTTAAGCGTGTTATGGAAGGTTGATCAGCCGAGAGTGTACTGTAGGTGGAGGGAGGCAGCGGACGAGACTTGGGGCTACCTGCATCTAATATACTCGAGGCTCGCGGGTTTCTTTGTGCTAAATGGTGTGCCTGTTTTTCTTTCTCATATGAGACCCCGATTCACAAGGCAGTGATGTATATAACACCTGGGCGGGGTGAGCAATTTGTCAGGAGGGGACGAGTTGCCAAGTATATATATGCCGTGAGGTGTGGATGGACATCTTCATTAAAAAGACAGTTGTGGGCCATCTTATATATTCTTAGACGGCGTGGAGATGGAATAAGATTTTTCTGCAAGGTAGGTTTTGCGATTGGATCGGCCAGCCATTAGCGCTTGAGTTCTGTTTGGAAAATTTCCCAATTTCTCAAGGGATCTCTCCAGCCAAACATGGTGGGAAAAAACACTATCATCTGAAACACGTCAAAGACTGCTTGCAAGTTTACGTAGTCTCTGTTCGTTCGCCATAGTCGGATTAGTATCCAAAACAGTAGTTTAAAGGAAAAAACAAATGCGGTGACAGGTGAGTTATACAGGGGGGGTGAAATATGCCAATATAAGTACTCACCCCACAAGGTGGAACAAGAAATTTAGATAGGTCAGAGTACAATATTGTAATCAAGCCGGCAACAGTGGCACCCCGTATAGCTTCACAAGTTCAAATTGAGCGGGGGGGGGGAACAGCAGGTGTGAGGGAATGATCAAGCAGCAAAGCTTGAAGTGTGACAAAGGCAAGTTAACATGGGGAGATAATACAGGGGGGAAAAGACCGGGGACTAGGGATAGGAGGTTTCACATACCCTGTGTGTCCCAGTGGGGTGGAGATCGATGTGTGGAGGTGCCGACGCGAGGTCGGCTTGAGCTTGCAACACTTGAAAAAGGAAAAGGTTCGCAGGGTCATTACTGATGTCCATGGAGGACAACATTAAAAGAACTTGGTTTGTCTTGGAATTCTATAAAATACTAATGGGGGTTAAGCGAAAAAGGGGACAACCTTACAACATTGAGTACAGACACGGCGATTGAGCTGTCCATGCCTAAGGTGGCTGCCAAACTTTTATTGAGCGTCACAAGGTTAAGAGTTCTCATCCGGCTCTCGTTTGTTGGGCCTTTGAGTACTGGGGTTTTCTGTCGGTCTCTGAGCAGGAGGGGGGCTGGAGTAGTAAACTACAGGGGTTGGAGAAAACTGCTTTTAAAACGGGAGGCATACTGGATCTTGGCCCTAGGATGTAGATATCCTGATGGCATGAACTCCAAAAATGACCTTTCATATATATATTAATATCGAGATGCTCCATAAATATGAATACATATATTACAACATTTATGTTTACAGTGGTAAACAGTGGTAAACATTTATGTTTACCACTCTATCGTGCATATGCCTCAATATTTATTTAATATTTGTTTTCTGATGTTTTCTTTTGTGCTGCACCTTTGTTTGATCTCTAATATTGTGTATAATGCCCCTACATTTGCATGACCTGTTTTAGAACTATTTTCCTCTACTCTCGATCTCTATGGATCACTCCATGATGTGTCTTATCTGCTCCCAATCCCTATGGATCACTCCATGATGTGTCTTACCTGTTTCTGTTCCCACACCAACCGGATACACGTATCCTGATTATCAGGTGTTTGTAGAGCATTTAATGTTTGTTGTCATTATGTTTTTATCATACCATGAGTAAGGCTTAGATAAGCTGAAACGCGTAGGTCCCTTGTGCCTACTTACACCCCATGATGTATTTTTTAAAGAATGAAGAATAAAGTGCTTTTATTTTGTTGGATGTGCTGCGAACCTTTTCCTTTTTCAAGTGTTGCAAGCTCAAGCCAGAGCCTCGCGTGCACTCCAAACATCTGATCTCCACCACCTGGGACAACAGGGTATGTGAAACCTCTACCTATTCGGTTTTTTCTCTGTAACTTTTTTATACTTTGGTGTACGGAGCTGTGGGTGGTGTCATTTTTTGCGACATTTGATAATATTTTCAATGATATCATTTTTAGGACTGTGCGACCTTTTGATCACTTTTTATAATTTTTTTTTATATTTTTCAAAATGGCAAAAAAGTGCTTTGGGAGCTATTTTCCGTTACGGGTTTAAATGCACTGAAAATCCGTTATGATATTTTGATAGATCAGGCATTTTCGGACGCGGCGATACCTAATGTGTTTATGATTTTTACTGTTTATTTATATTTATGTCAATTTTAGGGAAAGGAGGGTGATTTGAATTTTTAGGTTTTTTTATTATAATTTTTTTTAAACTTTTTTTTATTTTTCTTTTTACTATTTTTCAGACTCCCTAGAGTACTTTAACCCTAGGTTGTCTGATCGATCCTATCATATACTGCCATACTACAGTATGGCAGTATATGGGGATTTTCCTCCTCATTCATTACAATGTGCTATCAGCACATTGTAATGAAGGGGTTAAAACGAAAGACCCTGGGCTACCATAGAGACCCATGAGCCGCCATCTTTTTGAGGCTGCCGGCAGCGATCGCTGTAATAACACCCGCTATCGGTGCTGGCAGCGATTGCGGGTGTTACCGGTAAGTCTTTACAGTATCCACTGTATCTTACAGATAGATACTCAGTGTAAGTAACCTGGAAAACCCCTTTAACTCCTCAGTTTGTGCCCTGCATAGAATCATGGGATAGACGTGTTCTTTTTTCTCTTTTTCTTGATTACAGTTTAGGTTGAATTTACAGAAGGTTAAAATAATAGCTAAATTAAGAAATGTAGTTGAAGAGAAGCAGCAGCACTCTCATAGTGAATCAAAGCTGGGTGATCTTTATTTCAAGGGTGTGACGTTTCGGTGTGCCCACCTTTTTCAAGCATTGATTTCCTTGGATTTCCTGTCTTTAAATTAAGAAATGAATACACATTATCTTGCTTTTTGGAAGATTGAATCTTTCATCTAATCTTCAAAAAGGACCGGATGTGGATATTCTCCAAAAGGGTTTATTAGAAGGTATATAAGGTCACAAAAAACATCACAACGCGTTTCGGGGAATACAGATCCCCTTTTTCAAGTGAAAGAAAATTCTGTAATACATCAAAAGTAGGATAAAAATGTGTATATACATAAAAAGAGAATAAAAGTGTAAAGTAGTGGTCAAAATATACAATGTACTAGTATATCACAGAAATGCATAACATAATGAAAGGACTGTAGTAGCTGAATTGCATATATATGTGAATAGAACAAATACATATAAACATGACTATGAATCGATGTGAAATTGAATATAAATATACTTAATAATGAATAGTTAATAAATTCATCGTTCAGTAGGTGTGTCAGCACGTGGGGCCGTTGCCCTGGTGATGTAAACAGAAAAGGCGATACCAAGGGGGACGATTGTAGTGGAACGGGGAGCGGTGTAAGGGGATAAGGGGGTATTGAATAAGGAAATTTTGGAGTCAGGTTGATGTGTAACTAGCTAATAAGATAGGAAGTGGGGGAAAGGGTTTTCCCTTTTTTGGTATAATACAAAAGTCATAAAACGGGGGAAATAAATATTTTTTATTTATTTTTTAGAGGAGGGGGGATGTTTATTATGAATAAAAAAGATATATATAATTGGGAATGACTGTAAGCTTATAGGTTAAAAAGTGATTCTTTGAATCTCTTTTTTAACAGTTGGCTTTGTTGTTTATACATATTCGTGTCTGTGCAGTTTCTGCGGATCCTTCTAAATTGACTGAATGGAATATTGGACTTCCATTTATTGTGGTGTGCACTTTTGTAGTCCAGATAACTATTTGTATCGACTGGTTTAAAAAATGTGCTAGTGGAAATCTGGTTATTGGTTGAAGAAAGATGGAGATCGAGAAATTCTAATTCAACTGGAGAAAAGTTAGCTGTAAAAGATAGACCGCAGTCATTGTTGTTGAG
The DNA here is from genome assembly GCA_019512145.1 of Engystomops pustulosus. Lineage (NCBI taxonomy): Eukaryota > Metazoa > Chordata > Amphibia > Anura > Leptodactylidae > Engystomops > Engystomops pustulosus. The sequence goes on from WNYA01000066.1 coordinate 11,549, forward strand.
GTACTTGATGAATTCTTCGATAGAAGTGGGTGAACCATTCCAAATTAGTAAGAGATCGTCTATATATCTCTTATAGAGGATGATATTGTGTTTCCATAGCTCATTGTTGTAGATGTATTCCTCCTCAAATTTCCCCATATATAAGTTGGCGAAGCTCGGGGCAAACCGTGTCCCCATAGCTGTTCCCTTAACTTGTCTATAGGTGGTGTTTTGGAACATAAAATAATTATGAGTTAATATATATTGGATGGCTTCTAAAATGAAATCACTTTGTATCTCAGGCATGTTGGGATCATTGTATAGAAAGTGTTTGACTGCTTCTATGCCTTTTTGGTGGGGGATGTTAGAGTATAATGCGGCTACATCCAGTGATAGCCACATATAGGAAGGTTCCCATTTAATTTCTTTCAGTGTGAGTATGACACTGGTGGTGTCGCGTAAATATGATCTGAGTTGGGTGACGTGTTTTTGGAGTAAAATGTCAACGTAATGAGATAAATTACAAGTCAAAGAGGAGATCCCAGAGATGATTGGTCTTCCGGGTGGGTTGTTGGCATCTTTGTGCACCTTCGGAAGGTGATAGAATGTCGGTGTGACCGGAGCTTCTATCCAAATATAAGATCTTTCTTTTTTGGTGATAATGTTCCTTGCTAGGGCTTTGTCTAGCAGGGTTTTCAGTTCTGAGGTGTACGTGTTGATGGGGTTATGTCTAGCAGGGTTTTCAGTTCTGAGGTGTACGTGTTGATGGGGTTACTTGAGAGTGTTTCATAGTAGTCAGTATCTGAGAGGATTCTGGATGCTCCAAGGGTTTAGGAAAATTTTTCTCTTTGAATCTCTTTTTTAACAGTCTCACTAACACCCTTAACCGTGAGATATCTCTCTGCCACCAAACACTCGACCTTCATCGTTCACACCCTGACTTTACCAAATTTGATAAGCTTATCACTAATAGAATTCTCTCCTTCGAAAAAGAAGGAATTTAAAACAAACTCAAAAAACTAAAACGAGATAGAGCGGATTTTCAGACAGGCAACATTAAATTCTGGTCCACAACCAAAAACAACACCGCCATCACGGAGGACAATACCTCCAATGCAAACTTTAACAACAGTCTCACTAAACCACATCAGTTGAACAGACGTCAGATCCCAATAAAAAATCCGAAAAGCCACCAACCACCATCGCACCCCTTACCTAATAAACCCAGGAACATATTCATCAACACTAAAAATAAGAAACCCATACCATCTAACACCAAATTGCCACAAATTAACACAGACAAGGTCAAAGTCCAATCATCCAGTCATCAACAACAAACATCTACACAGATTAGCTCCATTCCAGTTCAATCATCCAGTCACCAACAACTACAAACATCTACACAGACTAATCCCATTCACCCAACCTCCACCACACCAACTGTGGAGACCTCAGATACCCCCCTATTTTTTACCCCCCCCCCGTTGCCAATATACCCCACCGATTGAAAACTGGCCAATCCTTGGGTTTACCTCCAACGACCTTCAGCTATACCAACAAATCTACAATCTTAGACTTCACCACTCATGAAGTCACTATTCCATGCACTCAGTCTCCACTGGACACCACCGAACTGGATCTGGATATTCCACTCACTCCACACTCAGCCCCATACATTTCTTTACCAGAAACCCTCACTCCAAAGAACCCCCTCGTGAACAGCCCACTAAGAGCCAATACCATCCACCATTTTTTTCACCAGGGCTCCATGAAAAGCCAAAAAAGAAAAAATGTAGAAGAGGATGCAGAGGAGGCAAACCCAAACCCCACACCGCTAGAACCTCCAGTCACCATACAAAAAACCAAAAAGAACAAGAAACTCAAATAAAGATATTCAATTTATCAACCTACACTCTAGATCCAAACGAAATCTCCCTCCTCACCAAAGGATTATCCTTTTGTCCGACCACAAAATACAGTAAATTTAATCTCTTCAACGACCTTCACTCCTATATTAGGAAACTCACCCTCACCCGCCATTTCAATATTGAAGCAAACAAAACCTCCAAAATTGAACCATCCCTACAGGGAATTTCGATCGAACCTACCTCAACTTGCTCGACCGATATCCCTATGATTTCATCAGGCCTCAAACCAAAATCCAAATTCTACCCCACGCATCATAGAGGTAGCCACATTGAAACTTTTCTCTCTATGGTAGAAAACGAGTTCAGAAATATTAACAACAATAAGAACTCTAAAACCTGCCATAAACCTCAAATCCCAAGAGAGATCGGCCCTTAGAAAACTCACCAACAACTCCGACCTAGTCATCCGCAACGCAGACAAGGGCGGGGGCATTGTTATACAAAACAAAGAAACTTATCTATCTGAAGCATCCAGAATCCTCTCAGATACTGACTACTATGAAACACTCTCAAAGCATCCAGAATCCTCTCAGATACTGACTACTATGAAACACTCTCAAGTAACCCCATCAACACGTACACCTCAGAACTGAAAACCCTGCTAGACAAATATGTATAAACAACAAAGCCAACTGTTAAAAAAGAGATTCAAAGAGAAAAATTTTCCTAAACCCTTGGTTGAGGCAGCTTTCGACAGAGCTCTTTCCCTCACCCAAGAAGACTGCTTGAAACCATCCACTAATAAAACAAAAAATGACTCCACTAATACCACCAATATTCCAGCTTTTATCACTAATTACAATACGAACCACCACACCCTCACCAATATTTTCAAAAAACATTGGCCAACAACTGAGCCTCTTTCCACATACAGTAGGCAGCTACAAATGTGGCAGTGCAAACTGTAAATGTTGTCTCAACATTCAGCATAGGAAAAAAACATTCACCAGCAATCAAACTGTCTCAACATTCAGCATAGGAAAAAAACATTCACCAGCAATCAAACTGGGGAGGTATTTAAAATCCAACAGTTCATAAATTGCTCCTCCACATTTGTAATTTATCTCCTAGAATGCACTTGTGGACTTCAATACGTTGGTCGGACCTGTCAGAATTTAAATTTAAGAATGAACGGACATAGAAGCAAAGTGACCAACGGATACACAAAACATAGTGTCTCCAGACATGCTTTAACATGCCACAATAAAGACTTCACTACATTCTCTGTTATACCGATCGAGAAAATTATAGAAACACAACATGACCGACACCAACAGTTAAGAAAAAGGGAGATGTTCTGAATCTATAAACTTAATAGCCTACACCCAGCAGGCTTGAACGAGATGTTTGAAGATAACTTTTAGTAATTTTCAATAATCTTTTAACAACATTTATTATCTTTTATTTCTATATATTTTTTTATATATGCTCTACATTTATGTCATCACTTTTTAACCTATAAGCTTACAGTCATTCCCAATTATATATATATTTACTTACCCGGCCCATTCGCGATCCAGCGGCGCGTTCTCTGCTCTGGATTCGGGTCCGGCCGGGATTCATGAAGGCAGTTCCTCCGCCGTCCACCAGGTGGCGCTGCTGCGCTGAAAATCATCTCCACGCGCCGGAATGCACCACCTCGGACCAGGTGAAGGTAAGCGCTCCCCAAGCGACACTTTTTCGGTTTTTAAATGCGGCGGTTTTTCCGAGAAATATCACCCATGTACTGCGAAGTCATGTCAAAATATTTTGCCAATATAACCCCTTAATTACTGTCATTACCCTTATTGGGTTTTTACGGCGGCCATGAAGGGAACTTCTTCTGATGCGCCACCATTCTACGCTGGCGCGTTTAACCCATTACATGCTGCAGTGAGCTTACCGGGGGATCCGAACCTTCCTGCCACAGCCCTGGGATCCGGTGTGTGCCCCAAAGCTGTCGGCTCCTCTGCACGCTGGGTTCCGCCTCCTGACAGGACCTGACTGTAACTAACTGAGCATGCGTACATTGTACACTGCAGTACAAGTGTATTGCGGTATAAGGGCTTGAACAAGCAATCGGATAAACGGTTGTTCAAACCCAAGTGTGGAAAAATTTTTAATTGTTACAAAAACAGTAAAAATCATTTTATAATAATAATTAAATAAATAAAATAATAGTCCCATAATCACCCCAGTTACATATAAAATCCAAATAAAGTATATACAGGCGGTCCCCTACTTAAGGACACCCGACTTACAGACAACCCATAGTTACAGACGGACCCCTCTGAATATGTATAAACAACAAAGCCAACTGTTAAAAAAGAGATTCAAAGAAAAAAATTTTCCTAAACCCTTGGTTGAGGCAGCTTTCGACAGAGCTCTTTCCCTCACCCAAGAAGACTGCTTGAAACCATCCACCAATAAAACAAAAAATGTTTCCACTAATACCACCAATATTCCAGCTTTTATCACTAATTATAATACGAACCACCACACCCTCACCAATATTTTCAAAAAACATTGGCCCAAATGTGGCCGTGCAAACTGTAAATGCTGTCTCAACATTCAGCATAGGAAAAAAACATTCACCAGCAATTATAGTTATGTTTATATATATTTGTTCTATTCACATATATATGCAAGTCAGCTACTACAGTCCTTTTATTATGTTATGCATTTCTGTGATATACTAGTGCATTGTATATTTTGACCATTACACTTTTATTCCTCCTTTTTATGTATATACACATTTTTATCCTACTTTTGATGTATTACAGAATTTTCTTTCACTTGAAAAAGGGGATCTGTATTCCCCGAAACGCGTTGTGATGTTTTTTGTGACCTTATATCCCTTCTAATAAACCCTTTTTGGAGAATATACACATCCGGTCCTTTGTGCGCCAATCGCTTCTACCCTCCCCTACCCTTATACCAGAGTTTTACTGGCTTACTTTTGCACCTATTCAGCCCACTTCCGAATCCGTCGGGTTTTCGTTCGGCCGCGCCCCCCCATTTCCGTCGCGTGCATGCCAGCGCCGATGCGCCACAATCCAATCCCGTGCGCCAAATTCCTGGGGCAATTCAGGTACAATCGGCACGAATCGGAACTATTCGGGTAACACGTAGGGAAAACGCGAATCGGGCCCTTAGTAAATGACCCCCAGTGTCTCCAGACACGCTTTAACATGCCACAATAAAGACTTCACTACATTCTCTGTTATACCGATCGAGAAAATTATAGAAACACAACATGACCGACACCAACAGTTAAGAAAAAGGGAGATGTTCTGGATCTATAAACTCAATAGCCTACACCCAGCAGGCTTGAACGAAATGTTTGACGATAACTTTTAGTAATTTTCAATAATCTTTTAACAACATTTATTATTATTCGGGTAACACGTCGGGAAAACGCGATTCGGGCCCTTAGTAAATGACCCCCAGTGTCTCCAGACACGCTTTAACATGCCACAATAAAGACTTCACCACATTCTCTGTTATACCGATCGAGAAAATTATAGAAACACAACATGACCGACATCAACAGTTAAGAAAAAGGGAGATGTTCTGGATCTATAAACTTAATAGCCTACACCCAGCAGGCTTGAACGAGATGTTTGAAGATAACTTTTAGTAATTTTCAATAATCTTTTAACAACATTTATTACCTTTTATTTCTATATATTTTTATATATGCTCTACATTTATGTCATCACTTTTTAACCTATAAGCTTACAGTCATTCCCAATTATATATATATTTTTATAATCTTTTTTATTCATAATAAACATCCCCCTCCTCTAAAAAATAAATAAAAAATATTTATTTCCCCCGTTTTGATAACTTTTAGTAATTTTCAATAATCTTTTAACAACATTTATTATTTTTTATTTCTATATATTTTTTTATATTTTTACATATGCTCTACATTTATGTCATCGCTTTTTAACCTATAAGCTTACAGTCATTGCCAATTATATATATATTTTTACAATCTTTTTTATTCTTAATAAACATCCCCCCTCCTCTAATAATTTAATATAAAATAAAAAATATATATATTTATTTCCCCCTTTTTATGACTTTTGTATTATACCAAAAAAGATAAACACTTATTAGCTAGTTACACATCAACCTGACTCCAAAATTTCCTTATTCAATAACCCCCTTTTTCAGCGGTATCCCATACACCGCTCCCCGTTCCACTACAATCCGTCCCCCTTGGTATCGCCTCTTCTGTTCACATCACCAGGGCAACGGCCCCACGTGCTGACACACCTACTGAACGGCTACCGTCATATTGCCAGCCTCTATCACGCAGTGCGCACGCGCGCACGCTCGCGCTTTCTCCCCCTGCATGTATATAACTCAGTGCGCCACTACGCGCGCTCACACTCCGGACACACGCCTCATTAGCATCCGGAGACCGGTAAGAGAAACATCGCTACTCTTACCTTTCATCAATTACAGGCACATCATTTCTCTCACCACCATGCTGTCCCACTGGGAATCCTTTATCCTACAACTCATGCTTATATGTGTATTTTTACATATATACTTTTCAATTACCAAAGGATTATTTACAACTAATGAATTTATCATTTTACATTTATATTTATGTTTATTACTTTTACTTAGGTTGATATATATATACATTGTATATATATAACTCTCTACTTGAATTTGGATGAATTGTTTTATTTACGATGAATTTATTAACTATCCATTATTAAGTATATTTATAATTATATTTAATTTCACATCGATTTATAGTTATGTTTATATATATTTGTTCTATTCACATATATATGCATTGAAGCCAGATGTCCCGGTCTGTGCATATAATCCTTTATCACATACACACCCCGGCACGGGCTCCTCGGGGCACTCTCCTGCAGGTCGATTGTCCACATTGCCGCAGGTTAAGGCACAAGGTGAAACACTTCCCATTGTGCTTCCTGGAGGACATTCCATAACTGGTCAAAGAGAAGGAAATGTACAATTTAATTTTATTATAAATGTTTTTATATGTATTAAAAAAAACATAATAATGTAAATATAATTGAAAAAACTATATTCTTTCGTTAATAATAATGAGAATGATTATTATTGGTGTATAATAAGGGAGAGGTCATTGCGTCTTCATTGTAAATTTACTCTATCCTTATTCTATCTCTCTCTCTCGCTATATATATATATATATATATATCGGGTAGGGGAGGATAGAAGCGATTGGCGCACAAGGGACCGGATGTGGATATTCTCCAAAAAAGGGTTTATTAGAAGGTATAAAAGGTAACAAAAAACATCACAACGCGTTTCGGGGAATACAGATCCCCTTTTTCAAGTGAAAGAAAATTCTGTATGTATTACATGGTATATGGCGGCACACTGTATGTATTATATGGTATATGGCACCACGCTGTATGTATTATATGGTATATGGAGGCACGCTGTATGTATTATATGATATCTGTCGGCACGCTGTATGTATTATATGGTATATGGCGGCAGGTTGTATGTATTATATGGTATATGGCGCCACGCTGTATGTATTTTATGGTATATGGCGGCACTCTGTATGTATTATATGGTATATGGCACCACGCTGTATGTATTATATGGTATATGGAGGCACGCTGTATGTATTATATGGTATCTGGCGCCACGCTGTATGTATTATATGGTATATGGCTCGGGTAAGGGAGGATAGAAGCGATTTGTGCGCCAATCGCTTCTATCCTCCCTTACCCGATCCTTAGACTCCAAGCAGCCTAGTCCCCTGCGACTGGAGACCATATCGAAGCACCGGCAGCCACTGACCTTGATATTGCACACTATCACTGGAGTTGTGCCCTACTAAGCACAACCCGACCAGGTGAGCAAATTCCTTAACCATACAAGTGATATACCACCTTACAATATTACCCTATGAGCGCTTCTTGTTCCTACTATCACCCTCTATATGGTATATGGCGGCACACTGTATGTATTATATGGTATATGGAACCCCTTTAACTCCTCAGTTTGTGCCCTGCATAGAATCATGGGATAAACGTGTTCTTTTTTCTCTTTTTCTTGATTACAGTTTAGGTTGAATTTACAGAAGGTTAAATTAATAGCTAAATTAAGAAATGTAGTTGAAGAGAAGCAGCAGCACTCTCATAGTGAATCAAAGCTGGGTGATCTTTATTTCAAGGGTGCGACGTTTCGGTGTGCCCACCTTTTTCAAGCATTGATTTCCTTGGATTTCCTGTCTTTAAATTAAGAAATGAATACACATTGGGGCACATTTACTTACCCGGCCCATTCGCGATCCAGCGGCGCGTTCTCTGCACAGGATTCGGGTCCGGCTGGGATTTAAGATGGTAGTTCCTCCGCCGTCCACGAGGTGGCGCTGCAGCGCCGAAAATAATCTTAATGCCCCGGAATGCACCATCCCATAGAAGGTGAAGGTGAGCGCTCCCCAAGCGACACATTTTCGGTTTTTAAATGCGGCGGTTTTTCCGAATACGTCGGGTTTTCGTTCGGCCACGCCCCCCCGATTTCTGTCGCGCGCATGCCGGCCCCGATGCGCCACAATCCGATCGCGTGCGCCAAAAACCCGGGGCAATTCATGTACAAGCGGCGCAAATCGGAAATGTTCGGGTAACACGTCGGGAAAACGCGAATCGGGCCCTTAGTAAATGACCCCCATTATCTTGCTTTTTGGAAGATTGAATCTTTCATCTAATCTTCAAACATAGAATTGATGTGGCAGTGCAGCTTTTAATATATGCTGTCTTATATTTTATATCATTTTAATGTTTAAAATGTTCCGATAAACTAATCTCACATACAGCGGAAAAGGGAAATGATGACTTCTATTCAAAGCGAAGACACCTTGCAGAACTTGCAGCAAAGGGAAGCCTGCCTTTACATCCGGTCCGTGTGGAACAAGAAAGATCCTACAGCCCTGAAGGTGGTACTCTTAGTGGCACAATGAGTGGCACTTTAGGTGACACTCTCGGAGGCTCAATTGGAGGTACACTTGGTGGGTCATTAGGAGGCACCCTTGTTGGCACGATGGGTGGCACACTTGGTGGGTCACTGGGTGGAACCCTTGGTGGTGGTACACTGGGTGGCACACTTAGTGGTGGTACGTTAGATGGCACGCTGAAATTAAATGGACACATATCTAAAGTCACCAAAATACATAATCATCCACTGGCCTCATCATACAACCCTGACTACAAAACCTGGGAGCACACTGAGCATTCCCTGCGGAGGCAGGCCTATGCAACAAAGAAACATTGCCCGGTGGAGTCAGTAAATGAACAAATGCCATCTGAAAATCGGCACCATGTTCCTCCACAGCCATACTTTGTAACAAACAGCAAAACAGAAGTAACTGTCTGAAAAATAAAAAATTTACCCTACTGGAATCAAACACCATTGAGGGTATAGAAATGGAGGTCCTTGTATGCTGAAGATCGTGAAGAGCAGATTGGGTTTTTTCGTGTGCAGCAATACAGTAGAGGAAAGCAATTAGGGACTCCATTTTTTACTTCACAATGAAGGATAAGAAAAAAAAACTTTTGCCTATGCTTTTCTAAAGGAAAAAAAACTAAAGATTTCAATTTTATGTTATGGAGTAGCACAACAGAGTCTTCATCTCTGCAAAAATTAACACGGTTGTTCTTAATTGCTGAAGAGGATGTGCTGAAGTGGAAGTTACCAAGGGGGTGGGGCAATATTTTTGTAAAAAAAACAAACAAAAAAAACAAAAAGCCTAAAAAAAGGGAAAATGTTAAAAGAGTGATTACTTTCATTATCATCTCTTTGCACATCTGTGAAAATCCATCCGAACCAAGGCCTTTCCATCTATAAGAAGCAAAAAAAAAAAACAAATGGTCAAGAACCTCAATAAGACTGTTACATAAAAATGGGAATGGAGCCTTTCTTATTGATGGAAAGTTCGGGTAGGTTTAAAAATGGACAATTTTACATGTTAAGGTGAGAAAAACTTTCAGCAAAAAAAAAAAAAGACAATAAAAGTTTCTCCATTTGAGAAGAGATTTCGGAAGAGGAAAAAAAAATCAATATGTTCTTCCTTTCCTTGCGTTCCACATGTAAGCAGTTGGGGGAAAGTTTTCTGCACTGTCTGTTCTAACTTCTTTATCAGTCTCTGTTTGCCTATTTTCACTTGCTTATGACTGGAAAAAACATACAAAGTGGGCGGTGCCTTTAATGTATTTCTATTGTTGCAATGAAAAGTCTCGTTTGTTCCTTTTATCTTTTGGCTGAACTCCTTACATTTTACTAGTCTTTTCTTTGTAACATAGTTTAAAATGTGTTCTTCTTTAGTTATGTTGTGCATAAATATAATTGCAGTGTTTTAGGTTCATGTTTTATTCATTTTTTTTTACTTGACCTTTTTGTCCTTATTACAGTTTTTTTTTTCATTTTGGATCAGCAAAAAAATTGATAAAAAAGGAAAAAATATCAAATATAGTTTACCTCTTTGGGTCATTATGTGAATGTTTTGCTTCAAAATGCATGGGGCTGCCACATCTGATATATTCAGTGTACACACATCCCTTGGATATAAAATCATATAATAACAAATCAAGAGTATAAATCACAGTCATACAGTGTATTATATTCCCTGCATATGCCAGTATAGTAAAAATGGAAATATAGCTATACAATATATATAATATAGCTATATAATAAACATTTGTGTTGTGCTGTCAAATAATGCAAATGTGTTAACCCATTAGATGAACTTGTTCTTGTACAGGCAGTCCCCGGGTTACGTACAAGATAGGGTCCGGAAGTTTGTTCTTAAGTTGAATTTGTATGTAAGTCGAAACTGTATATTTTATAATTGTAGATCCAGAGTGACAATTGTAGCTTCAAATTTTTTTGCTGTAATGGGACCAAGGATTATCAATTAAGCTTCATTACAGACCCCTTACAGCTGATTATTGCAGTCTGGGACTATAGTAAAGCATTCAGAAAGCTTCACCAGAGGTCAGAGGGGTCTGTCTGTAACTATGGGTTGTCTGGTGTCCTTAAGTAGGGGAGCACCTGTATTGTCTTTTTTTAGACATTTGTGCACTTAATGTGCCTTAAATTATGTAAACATTAGAGTTGTTCATATACTTCTTCCCACCAACCATATGGAGAGATGTTAGAAGGTGTTATATAAATATATATATATAGGATAGACCTGTCTACTGTTGTCATTCGGCTACATTACTAATGAAGGAAATAAACAATTTGACACTTTTGGTTCCCTTTTGATGAAGCAACTGTGTGAACAAATCATTTCCAAATCATATATTTCCAATCATTGACTTGTGCGACATGTTCTCTATAACAGCAGTAGGGAATGGGGTATAAAATGTTCTACTATTTCCTCTTTTATGTGAAATGTCATGTTTATCTATAAAAAAAATAACCTCCAAAATCATATGCAAATGAACACATGCTTATTTTGCCTGAGATGAGTCACTTTTAGAGGCTGAAGGGGGAGCATCTCTTCATATGCCTCTATCTTCGGATCTGTAACACCTTGAATAATGCTTTTGGTGTAATATTAAAGATACGGATCTCTAATACATGACCTATTAATGTATATGCTCTTTTTGAAAGGACATCTTCTTCCTGGCCCTCAGATGCCCTAGAGCTCTGGATATCTTAGTATTAGTATAAAACATCTTCTATGCAAAGGTAGACTAAGCTTTCCCTTCATGTGGCCATACTTTGCATTTCAGCTGTTAGCAGCTAGTGGTAATGGGGACATCATTCCATACAGATATGTAAAGTTGTATTTGAATTTGACAATCCATTTGCAGTAAGCTCCCTCCAGTGGGGGCTGTAGGGCAGCCTATAGACATAACAATAACCTAAAATAGTGGTTCAACCCTCAGATTTAAAAAATGACCAAACATAATTTTATTATAATCCGATGTTCGAGCCAACAATGGACACCGGGTGCCCATGCACGGCTGACACACTTCCAGGCAGGTCTCACAAGATCTCTCACGGGTTCACCTGATTTGGGCATGCGCACAGTGGTTTATCATACGCCAGCATCTGGAATGACCAATTGGTCTCCTGGTGTTTTAGGAGTCGTGGCCTCCCTGGATGTGCCACCACATGAATTTATTTAAACTAGACCACAGTATGCCTCGGTATGACCCACTGGTCACACAGGGCAGAGGCGCTCCAAACCCGAGCACCCCTAACAGGACCACTGTGTGTAATGATGCTTTAGTTTGGAAGCGTTGGCACCGCTGCACTTTTAGTACCATTGCCAGCATTAGCAAGGTGAGATGAGTACATTTCCTAATGCACATTTCCACATTACCAGATTACTGGCATGGCCTATTCACTTTACACGACCTAATTCTACTCTATGGTTTGTTTTGTCATGTTTGGTGGCCCTGACATTTATTTTGTGTCCCCTGATGAGCCTAAATTAAGGTGAAACGTGGCATGTCAGGACATGCTCCACTTACTCTTCTGAGATTTTATGTGCCATCCCTTTCACTTTTAGGCTTGTACTAGGCCAGTGAAAGGTTCTGCTCTGTGTGGCAGCCGCTTTGGGCTGTGGCTCCTAGGTTCGGTTATATAGGGTGTATTAGCTATCTGTCATATCAGGGTTGAGTAGGGATAGTACTTTACCCACTTATTACCCTCCTTTATTGACAGTTTGACTACCCCCCCCAAACGTATACACCTTGTTCTACCCTGGCACTAAATCCCAATTGATCCCATAACAACTATTGCTGTGAATTCATCTACCGTTGTGGGCATCTATATTGGTGAGAATGATCTCGGAGACGGTGTTCTGAACTACGACCACTACAACAGATTACATGGCGAGGTTTCTTCATACAAAATCTAAAAAACCTATACTTTATGTACTTATATTGGCCTGTTACATCTATTACTCACATACCTTGTAGGCTAAGTAGTTGATAGCCAATTTGATTTTGGGTTCTTGATTTAGATTGAAATAGTCTAATTCGTGTCTAGTCATTTTCCCATTGTCATTATTTTATAAACATATGAATATTTTAACTAATTGAAGTAAAAGTTATATTTTATTCACTGCTTGTACTTGTTTGATATACGGATAGTGAATTAGTAACACAAGACTATAGGTATCCAATGCCGATTTGCTGTTCTGCCTATATGTAACTTTTGCAGAACATCACAGGAGCAGGAGGACTAGAGAAATAAACAGGGACTGGTGGACTCGTGGCCTAGGGGGTAGTGTCAGTAACTATTAACTATTGTTCTGCTGCAAAGGTAATAGTAAATAATAGTAAATAACTAACACTCGGGGTGAATAAATTGTAATCTGGGTGATGTCTTAGATTTTAGATTTTATTTAAAGGAAATCTACCATTTGCTTTTATACATTACAAAGCAAACTTACCCTGAGAATGCTGTAGCTACACTGAAGCAGAAACATATTTTGTTTAATCCCTGAACTGACTGGTTTTGCTGAAAGAAATGTAAAAAATAATTATGATAATGTGGCTGCCCTGATGGTCTCCTGTTACCCTAATTATGCACTGCTCCAGCCTTGTCCTGCCCAGCATAAGTTGAGAATATGTATTCACTGTGTTGTCCCTGACAGGCAGAAGTAATCAGTAGCTACACCATCGCCCAGCTGCTGTGTATGAGTCATCCAGCTCAGTTGATTAGTCCTGTCTGGACAGTTCAGGCAGCTCCTGTGTATGTGGAAGTAATGTGTTAATGGTAGCCATCCTGTACCCAGCTTTCCAAAGGTCCTGAATTTTATTATTGTTTTTTAAGCAAAATCAGGGATTAAACAAGATATATTCCTGCATCAGTGTAGCAAAAATTTATGTTTGGTTCACAATGCATAAAAACAAATGGTAGATTTACTTTAAGGCTACATTCAGATCTCTGGGCACATATACATCAGGAAAGCTCCTGGCATACATGCTGAACCTGTCCATAGACATATACTGGTTGGTGGGGGTATCCTATTTATCTCTGCCCGACTAGTATACATCTAATCCAGCAGGAAACACTGGATGAAGAAGAGCAGAAGTCTGCCAGAAGGAGCAGTTGAGTTTACACTGGTGATGTCACAGTTCATGTAAGGACAGTTGAGTCATTCGGGAGAGACTTGGAACATCAACAGCTTTCAATCACTTCCTCCTGCCGATGCTCACGCCCACTTTTGGGGAGGAGCTAAACTGAAGGACGAATCCAACTGTATCAGCACACAGAGGATATTCGGCTTCCCCATGTTGTAAGGACCCTCCTGTAAGCCCCCTAAAGCAAGGCCCCCATTCCTATTATTTCATATGGCCAAAGGAAAAAAGCAGCACACCAAAAATAAGGTGAAAAAATGTTGTGGTGGATTTATTCCATATACAAACAGTGCGCCTTCCTTAAGCTAAATATAAGTGACTATAAACAGGTTTTTATACAAATTGGAGGTCATCACATAACAAACTCCACCCCTATACAAGTTCAAAGTGCAATAGTGATGACAAAAATGAAGAATACATGTACACCGATCATATTTATTAGTGCCCAATAGTGAGATATATCTAATAACCAGTGTTTGCTCGTTATCAGACTGCGTATACTTTAAAAACAACTATTCAGCACATAATGGATGCTCACCCTGTCGTCTGGATTATCCAAAAAAAACTGTAAAGGCAATAGATGATGTGATCCCCAAGAAAAATATCTTTAATTGTTACAGAAAAATATGAACAATATATGAAAAAAGTAATGGTTATAATTAAAGAGACGAAGAGGAAACAGTATCTACAAGCTTGATAATGATCTCATGGGTTTCTATATATGTGTGTGTGTGTATAAATAACTAGAAAAAATATTCACAATATTTAATGTATTTCACCTAAACTCGCTTAGATAAATCAGTATTCACCAAGTTAAATTAAGGGAATAATACCAGATCATATAGTACTCAGTGTTTAATTCTCTGCGCTTAAGTATAAGTTCCTGATCTCCTCCTCTATGTAAGGGAGGAATATGATCAATGAATTTGAATCTGAGATGCATCCAAAAAATGTTTGAGGACAGGTAAATTCTTTCTTCTAGAATGAATTCATCTACCGTTGTGGGCATCTATATTGGTGAGAATGATCTGAACTACGACCACTACAACAGATTACATGGCGAATTTTCTTCATACAAAATCTAAAAAACCTATACTTTATGTACTTATATTGGCCTGTTACATCTATTACTCACATACCTTGTAGGCTAAGTAGTTGATGGCCAATTTGATTTTGGGTTCTTGATTTAGATTGAAATAGTCTAATTCGTGTCTAGTCATTTTCCCATTGTCATTATTTTATAAACATGAATATTTTAACTAATTGAAGTAAAAGTTATATTTTATTCACTGCTTGTACTTGTTTGATATACGGATAGTGGATTAGTAACACAAGACTATAGGTATCCAATGCCGATTTGCTGTTCTGCCTATATGTAACTTTTGCAGAACATCACAGGAGCAGGAGGACTAGAGAAATAAACAGGGACTGGTGGACTCGTGGCCTAGGGGGTAGTGTCTGTAACTATTAACTATTGTTCTGCTGCAAAGGTAATAGTAAATAATAGTAAATAACTAACACTCGGGGTGAATAATTTGTAATCTGGGTGATGTCTTAGATTGCAAATATTTTTTTATTTAAAGGAAATCTACCATTTGCTTTTATGCATTTCGAAGCAAACATACCTTGAGAATGCTTTAGCTACACTGATGCAGAAACATATTTTGTTTAATCACTGAACTGACTGGTTTTGCTGAAAGAAATGTAAAAAAAAATTATGATAATGTGGCTGCCCTGACGTTCTCCTGTTACCCTAATTATGCACTGCTCCAGCCTTGTCCTGCCCAGCATAAGTTGAGAATATGTATTCTGACAGGCAGAAGTAATCAATAGCTACACCATCGCCCAGCTGCTGTGTATGAGTCATCCAGCTCAGTTGATTAGTCCTGTCTGGACAGTTCAGGCAGCTCCTGTGTATGTGGAAGTAATGTGTTAATGGTAGCCATCCTGCACCCAGATTTCCAAAGGTCCTGATTTTTATTATTGTTTTTTAAGTAAAATCAGGGATTAAACAAGATGTATTTCTGCATCAGTGTAGCAACAGCATTGTTAATTTATGTTTGGTTCACAATGCATAAAAACAAATGGTAGATTTCCTTTAACCCCTTAAAGAGAACCCGTCATGCAAAATAACCCCCCTAAACTAAATATATTTTCATAAACTGCCATTAGAGAGCATTGCCTCTATCCCTGCATTGTCCCTCTACATGCCTGTAAACCTAAGCAATGAGGTCCTAAAGCTGTATGCAAATGACCTGTGAAATGTCCAATGAAGCATTAGCATATTCAAGCTGTCCACCTTATTCATGAGTGGGAGGCACAGCCACACCCCCAGTGCATGACTGACAGCCTGTGTAATGGTGTGAGGCTGTATAATGATGTGCTTCCTGGTGCTGGTGGCCACGCCCCCTGCAGCCTGTGTGTGCATGTGTGTGTGTATAGGAGAGATACAGCAGCTCCAGGTTGCAGCCATGTTACAGCAGAACATGTCAGATTCATGTGTAGCTGATGTCTGTGTCTCACAGGACGCAGTCTGTTTGTACGTTAAGGCTCGGTCCTTTTTTTAGAAATTTGACCAGTGTCTCTTCCTGTGGTAATAACTTTTCAATGCTTTAAGATATCCTTGTGATTTTGAGATTGTTTTCTCGTGAGACATTGTAGTTTATGTTAGTAGTTTCATTTTGGTCATCCGTTCCTTTTTTGGGGGGTAAAAATTCACAAATTTAGGAAAAATGTGAAAAAAATTACAATTTTCAAAGTTTCAAATGTTATACTTTTTAGACAAAAAGTGACACCGCAAATTTTTTTTTTGGTAGAAACCTTTTGCCATTGGTCTTCTTTTTATTTCCATTATTTGTTTTACGTTTCCATTTTTTTTTACGGATCTGAGAAGGTTTAAAGTTTTAGTAGCAAATTCTCAGATTTTCTTGAAA
Organism: Engystomops pustulosus; assembly: GCA_019512145.1. NCBI lineage: Eukaryota > Metazoa > Chordata > Amphibia > Anura > Leptodactylidae > Engystomops > Engystomops pustulosus. The sequence goes on from WNYA01000066.1 coordinate 28,499, forward strand.
TTTGAAAAACGCTAAATTTTTGGTGACCTATTCAGTTTGGAAGTGCCCTATAAAGGCTTATGTACTATATACCCCCACAAGTAACACCATTTTATGAACCTAACATCTCAACCTATTCATATCAGCATTTAGGAAGTCTGTTAACCCTTTTATTATTTTTCTGGAAGCAAACAAAAATGGATTGGAAATTTTGAAATTTCAATTTTTGATTACGAGTTTTCTCATTTAACCCTATAATGGACACATTCAGAAGAAATTTGAGGTAAATATACATCCCAAAATTATTGCCCTTCTTCTTTCGAGTACGGCAATACCAGACACGTGTATGTCAACTGCTGCTTTGTCGCACAGCGATGTCCAGAACAGAGTATGTACTATTGCGTTTTTGGAGGGCCAATTTGGCTGCAAATGTTTTGTGGTGCCACATTGTAATTGAAGAGCCCCTGAAGTAACAGTACAATAGAAAACCCCCAAAGATGTCACCATTTCAGAAACTATTCGGGTTGTGGTGAGAATTTTAACCCCCAACATGCAGGTCAAAATTGAATGCAAAGTAAATGGTGCATAGTAAAAATGGCGTTTTTATCACAAAAATGTCATTTTAGTGCCTAATATATTGTGACCAACCCATGGCAATTTAGACAAACACCCCAAAAATCATTCTGCGGGTTGTTCCGAGTACGGCAATATCACCCATGTGCCAATAGTTGACAGGCTGGGCACACGGTAGGGCTGAGAAGGGAAGGAGTGAAATTTTGATTTTTCAGCTCTGTTTTCACACGTTTGGATTTGGAGTGCCATGTCATGTGCGCAGGGCCCGTGAGGTACCAGTGCAATAGAAACCCCCGAGAAATTATACGATTTTGGAAACTACACCCCTCAAAGAATTCATCTAGAGTTGTGGTGAGAATTTTAACCCCCAACATGCAGGTCAACATTGAATGCAAAGTAAATGGTGCATAGTAAAAATGGCATTTTTATCGCAAACATATAATTTTAGTGCCTAATATATTGTGCCCAACCCATGCCACTTTAAACAAACACCCCAAAAATCATTATGCAGGTTATTACGGGTATGGCAATGTGTTGCAATAATCTACAGGCTGGGGACACGGCAGGGCTGAGAAGGGACAAGCAAAATCGAGCTTTTGGAGCACCTTTTCAATAGACTGATGTTACTGTGCCCCTGAGGCACCAGTGCAATAGAAACCCCCGAGTTGTGACCCCATTTTTGGAAAGGGCACACCTCAAAGAATTGATATAGGGTTGTATGAGCATTTTAACCCCTGAAATGCTGGCCGAAATGTAATACAAAGTGAATGAGTCAGTTTAAAAATTGCATTGTTTTCTCAAATGTGTCATTGTAGTGAGAAATGAAATCAGCCCAACTCATGCCACTGTGGATAAGCACCCCAAAAATCATTATGCGGGTTATTACGGGTATGGCAATACACCATGTGTGGCAATAATCTACCGGCTGGGGACACGGCAGGGCTGAGAAGGGACAAGCAAAATCGAGCTTTTGGAGCACCTTTTCAATAGACTGATGTTTGGGTGCCCCTAAGGCACCAGTGCAATAGAAACCCCCGAGTTGTGACCCCATTTTTGGAAAGGGCACACCTCAAACAATTGATATAGGGTTGTATGAGCATTTTAACCCCTGAAATGCTGGCCCAAATGTAATACAATGTGAATGGGTCAGTGTAAAAATTGCATTGTTTTCTCAAATGTGTCATTTTAGTGACAAATGAAATCAGCCCAACTCATGCCACTGTGGAAAAGCACCCCAAAAATCATTTTGCGCGTTATTACGGGTATGGCAATATCCCATGTGTGGCAATAGGCTACAAGATGGAGACACGGCAGGGCTCGGAAGAGAATGGTATTTGGAGCACAGACATGTAAAAAATTTTTGGCATCATAAAACAATTGTGGATGCCCTTAGGGATCAGAACAGTAGAAACCCCTGAGAACTGATCCTATTTGAAAACTACAACCCTCCATGAATAAATCTGGGGGTGTAGTAAGCATTTTAACCCCACAGGTGGACCCCAAGGATGATGCATAATGGATAGTGCATAGTACAAATGATCCATTATGTCATCTTGTGCCCAGCTCCTGCCACGGGAGATAAACACCCCAAAAATCATGATGCGGGTTCTCCCGGGTACGGCAATACCTCATATGTGGCAATAATCTACAGGCTGGACACACGGCAGAGCTCAGCAGGGAAGGTACGGCATGCGGCATGATGTATAAGCTGTGTGAGCTGTGTGCATCAGGGTACAATTATACATCCAGGGATGTGTGGTATATGTGGAAACAATCTTTCATGCATAACCCTGGTTTCTCGGGGCATGTGTCACACTGGTAGATAGTTTGTTTTTTTATGCCCCTTTTTGAGCACACCCTGCATCTCTTCTGTGTCCTTCCCTTGCTGGCAGTTTGGGTAACTTCTCCTGGAAAGTGCTGCCCTGGTACAATACGTGATGTGGCCTCGCTTCCAGATGTGCTAGCACTTCCCCCTTCCTGGTCTCTAAAAATCAACTGCTTCACTACCACCTCTTGAAATTCCAGGAAAGTTCCCCTCTTGCTGGCACATCGATGTAGCACGTAAGCATTATACAATGCCATCTGCATGATGTGCACGGCCAGCTTCTTGTACCACACCCTCGACTTCCACATGGCGTTATATGGCTGAAGCAACTGGTCCGACAAATCCACCCCTGGATTGTTAGTACAAGGACGTCCCTCTTGTTCTTGTACCTAACACACAATACTGAGTCGCTGCTCAGTGCTTGGCTCTCGTGCCTCCTGAGCTTTTCCCCTAGCAGCGACTTTGGGAGACCTCTCTGATTTCTGTGTACAGTGCCGCATGCCGCATTTTGTCTGGAAGCGAGGCACTTGAACAGGGTAGTACTAGTATAAAAATTATCCAGGTAGAGATGGTAGCCCTGGTCCCATAGTGGGTGCACCAAATCCCAAACTATCTTTCCAGCTATTCCCAAGAAGGGTGGGGCATTCAGGGGGCACTATCCTAGAGTCCTTCCCTTCATATACCCTGAACCTAAAAGTGTACCCTGATGCACTCTCACACAGCTTATACATCTTCATGCCATACCTTGCCCTCTTATTGGGCAGGTACTGGCGGAACTGAAGTCTCCCTTTGAAATGTACCAGGGACTCGTCCACTGATATGTGCCTCTCTGGAGTATACACATCCATAAATTGGGCACTCAGGTAGTCTAATATGGGTCGGACCTTATACAGCCTATCATAACTAGGGTCATCTCTGGGTGGGCACTGAGAATTAACGGCAAACTGCAAAAACCTATGGATGGCTTCAAAGCGCATCCTACTCATCGCCATGCGGAACATCGGGGTGTGGTACAGTATGTCTGTGCTCCAATAGTCCCTAATAGAGGGCTTTTTGATGAGTCCCATAAGAAGTACTTTGCCCCAATACTTCTCCATCTCTGCTGCACTAACAGGGGTCCACCTGTGGGGTTGCGCATAAAAAGAAGTGGGGTTTTGGGCAATGTATTGTGCAGCGTAAAGATTGGTCTGGGACACCATCAAACTAATTAGCTCCTCACTAGAAAAGTCCACTAGTAGTCCACTGGTCCGAGCCCTGCCGTGTCTCTGCGTATCCCAGGACTGACCGTAAAATCAGGGACCTGAGGGGCATAACTACTGGGGGTCACCCATGTGGGGTCAGAAGTCTCGGGCACTCCAGCAGAAGTCCCGGACACTCCAGCAGAAGTCCCGGGCACCTCGGCACTACGTAAGCGCCTTCTCGGGGGTTCCTCAGAGTCGCTTTGTGAGGAAGGAGGACAAATAAAGCGGACACTCGTCCCCACTAGCTGACTCCGTATCGGAGGCCATATAGTTGTAGACCTCCAAGTCAGTGTATGTTTTCTGTGACATGATGGGGGGATAGTACAGAACCTACACTACACTACACCTACTCCACTACACTACACCTACTCCTCTGCAGAACAACGCCTACTACACTACACTCCACTACTCAACTCCACTCCACACCTTCTCCTCCTCACTCCTTCTCCTACACACAACGCCTGCTCCTCCACACAACGCCTTTTCATACTCCACACAACGCCTGCTCCTCCTGCACACAACGCCTTCTCCCCCTGCACACAACACCTGCTCCTCCACACAACGCCTGCTCCTCCACACAACGTCTTCTCCTCCTTCACACGCCTGCTCCTCCACACAACGCCTTCTCCTCCTCCACACGCCTGCTCCTAAACGCTACTCCTACTCCTAAATGCTACTCCTCCAACTCCTAACTGATCGCACTGAAAAGTGCGGTTGTGGGAGATAGAGAAAACGTAAAGGGAGGGGGGTAAGTGAGTGTTTTTAGGATACAGTAAGGAACAGCACACTAGCACAACTCCAACACCAAAATGGAGCTGTTAGAGAGGGTTGTGTAAGCTAGATCAGCCCCCCAGCATCACAGATCACTGTCATTGGCCAATCGCGATCGATTGACCAATGGCAGCGATCGATGTCACAGGACCAATCAAAACGGTCCTGTTCTGTCATCGGTGGGGTGTCGGCAAGTGATGCCAACACCCCACCGCTGTGTGAGCCCGGGAATGAACGGATCGCTGTCATTGGCAAATCGCGATCGATTGGCCAATGGCGGCGATCGACATCACAGGACCAATCAAATAGGTCCTGTGATGTCATCGGTTGGGTGTCGGCTAGCGATGCCGACACCTCCCACCGACGTGTCACCCTGTCTCGCGACAGGGTGACGTCCTAAATGCAGGAAGCGCTCGCATACGATATATCGGACGCTGAGCGTTAAGTCACCTCGCTCTGCGTCCGATATATCGGACGCGGAGCGCTAAGGGGTTAAGGCTACATTCAGATCTTCAGGAAAGCTCCTGACATACATGCTGGACTTGTCCATAGACATATACTGGTTGGTGGGGGTATCCTATTTATCTCTGCCCGACCAGTATACATCTAATCCAGCAGGAAACACTGGATGAAGAAGAGCAGAAGTCTGCCAGAAGGAGCAGTACAGTTGAGTTTACACTGGTGATGTCACAGTTCATGTAAGGACAGTGGAGTCATTGGGGAGAGACTTGGAACATCAGCAGCTTTCAATCACTTTCTCCTGCCGATGCTCCCGCTTTTGGGGAGGAGCTAAACTGGAGGATGAATTCAACTGTATCAGCACACAGAGGATATTCCGCTTCCCCATGTTGTACAGACCCTCCTGTAAGCCCCCTCAAGCAAGGCCCCCATTCCTATTATTTCATATGGCCAAAGGAAAAAAGCAGAACACCAAAAATAAGGTGAAAAAATGTTGTGGTAGATTTATTCCATATACAAGAGCCACAGTTCGGCTCAAACAGTGCGCCTTCCTCAAGCTAAGTATAAGTGACTATAAACAGGTTTTTTTTTTCACATAACAAACTCCACCCCTATACAACTTCAAAGTGCAATAGTGTTGACAAAAATGCATGACATACAGAATACATGAACAACGATCATATTTATTAGCGCCCAATAGTGAGATATATCTAATAACCAGTGTTTGCTCGTGATCAAACTGCGTACACTTTAAAAACAACTATTCAGCACATAATGGATGCTCACCCTGTCGTCTGGAGAATCCAAAAAAACTGTAAAGGCAATAGATGATGTGATCCCCAAGAAAAATATCTTTAATTGTTAAAGAAAAATTTTTTTTTTTCAAAACTTAACCCCTTAACGACGCAGCCTTTTTGTACCAGTGTATCTTCTTGTGGTAATAACTTTTCAACACTTTTATGAACCAAACATCTCATCCTATTTAAATGAGCATTTAAGAAGTCTGTTATTTTATTATTTTTACAGAAGCAAACGAATATGGATTTGAAATTCTGAAATATAATTTTTTATTACAATTACTCTCATTTAGCCCTGAAATGGACACATTCATTAGACATTTGAGGTAAATATTCATGATGTATATGCTGTGTGCATCAGGGTACAATTATACATCAAGGGACGTGTGATATATCCTAAAACACTCATTCATACATAACCCTGGTTTGTCGGGGCATGTGTCACACTGGTATTTGGATCCCTTCCTTATCCCCTTTTTGGAGCAAACCCTGCACCTTTTTTGATTCATTCCTTTGCTGGCTGTTTGGGGAACTTCTCCTGTAAAGTGCTGCCCTGGTACAATCCTTGATGTGGCCTTGCTTCCAGACAAACTAACACTCCCCCCTTCCTGGTCTCCAAAAATCAACTTCTTGACTACCACCTCTTGAAATTCCAGGAAAGTTCCCTTCTGGCCGGCACATCGATGCAGCACGTAAGCATTATACAATGCTATCTGCATGATGTGCATGGTCACTTCTTGTACCACACCCTCGATTTCCTCATGGCATTGTATGGCTGAAGCACCTGGTCTGACAAATAAACCCCTCCCATGTACTTATTGTAATCCAAAATACAGTCTGGCTTGGGGGTTTCTGCACTGGTACCTCGTACATGGGCAGGGGTGGTGCTGTGCCCATGTATTGTTGTTAGTACAAGGACGTACCTAACACAATGACCTCTCTGATTTTTTCTAACAGTGCCGCATGCCGCAGTTTGTCTGAAAGCGAGGCACTTGAACAGGGTAATGCTCGTATAAAAATTATCCAGGTAGAGGTGGTAGCCCTGGTCCAATAGTGGGTGCACCAAATCCCATACTGTCTTCCCAGCAATTCCCAGGGAGGGGGGCATTCAGGGGGCACTATCCTCGAGTCCTTCCCTTCATATACCCTGAACCTAAAAGTGTACCCTGTTGCACTCTCACACAGCTTATACATCTTCACCCCATACTTTGCCCATTTATTGGGCAGGTACTGGCGGAACTGAAGTCTCCCTTTGAAATGTACCAGGGACTCGTCCACTGATATGTACTTCTCTGGAGTATACACATCCATAAATTGGGCACTCAGGTAGTCTAATATGGGTCGGACCTTATACAATCTATCATAACTCGGGTAATCTCTGGGTGGGCACTGAGAATTGTCAGCAAAATGCAGAAACTTGCGGATGGCTTCAAAGTGCATCCTATTCATTGTCCTGCGGAACATCGGCGCGTGGTACAGAATGTCTGTGCTCCAATAGTCCCAGATAGCGGGCTTTTTGACGAGTCCCATAAGAAGTACTATGCCCCAATAGTTCTCCATCTCTGCTGCACTAACAGGGGTCCACCTGTTGGGTTGTGCATGAAAAGAAGTGGGGTTTTGGGCAATGTATTGTGCAGCGCAGAGACACCATCAGGCCAACTAGGTGCTCACTAAAAAAGAACTGAAAAAAGCCCAATGGCCCGAGCCCTGATGTGTCTTTGCATATTCCAGGAATGGCCAAAAATTCAGGGACCCGAGGGGCATAGTTATTGGGAGTTACCCATGTGGGTTCAGAAGTCTCTGGCACTTCAGGAGAAGTCAGGGGCACTCCAGCAGAAGTCCCGGTCACTGCAGCAGAAGTCCCAGGAACTCCGTTACTACCACGTAAGTGTCTTCTCAGGAGCTCTTCACAGTCACTTTCTGCAGACGAGGAAGACAAATAAAAGGGACACTCGTCACCACTAGCAGACTCTGTATCAGAGGCCATACAGTTAGAGACCTCCAAGTCCTTGTATGTCTTCTGGGACATACCTTCCTTCTCCTCCACGAAATGCCTTCTCCGCCACTAAATGCCTTCTCCAAACGATTCACACTTAAAAGTGCGGTTTGGAGGGGAAATTGAATGCAGTTGAGGATGGGTGAAATGCTTTTTGCACACTCACTCAGGAGAAATCCTAAGACACTCGGCAGCGTTGGAACGCGTAGTGCGGTTTTGAAACTTTACCTCAGAATCAGTGAACGCTGTGATTGGCCAGTGCGTACAGGCGGGAAATTCGAAGACCAATGAGATCGCTCCGGAGATATCCGTGGGGGAAGTCCCCTCATGATCCTGCCCTGCTTGTCATAGGCATCCACAAGACACCAATAAGCCTCTTCCATGGGCATTGTACCTCACCGGGACATGGCACCAAGTCTGGGACAAATCCGAAACCTCAATCCTCCTGCCGAAACTGACACATCCTCACAAAGCAGACCCCCAGGACGCGCTGCGCTAGGTGAAACTAACTCCGACACTCTCAATGCCCCGAGGAAAGCAAAAACAAAAGCGGCCCGAAACAAAAGGACCTCAAAGGAATCCTTACACACTGCATATAAGCAAGGCAAAAGGCGCCATAGAATTGAGAACGAGACAGGACGACGTGCCTCCCGCCGCACAGAGCCCTTTTCCAACCCTTCACCACCAGCCGGATGAAAAACACTGCGTTACATCAGACCACCCGTAAAGCTCGAAGAAGAAGGAAACACCTGCCAACCACCGTTGTGCCCCTACACCCGATACCCCTTGGGCCCACAAACCTTCCAAGAACTTCAGGGTAATTTCAAGCCTCGGCCCTGAAACTGAATTCCAACTCCTCCCACCCGCTGCAGCACACCACTCGCCCCAAGCTTTACCATGAGCATTCCATGTAGATGGTGCGACTGATGATCTCAGCAGCGGGAGAAGCTGGCTTCCAGGGTTGACCATGGGGAGCCTGGGCATGGGGTTCCCTCCGCGTCCGCCAAAGGACATAGCCTCCGAAAAAACCTAAAACAAGTCTGCGCAACAAACAGAGAACCGGAGGGGAAGAAGAGGAAAGGCAGTTAACTACATGCACCATGCTCATGTTATCAGTCCAGAAGATTATGGATTTGTTGGACATGGCCGAACCCCACAATTCCACCGCTGCTACTATTGGGAATAACTCTAAAAGCGCCAAATTCCCACACCAACCCCTCACTCGCCAGCACTCGGGCCAGGGCTCGGGACACCAGACAGAGCCAAAAAGCACACCAAAACCCAAACTTTTAGACGCATCAGAGAAAAGGTGCAAATCAGGGCTAGAAACGGCAGGCTCCCGCCAACAAGTCCTCCCATTATAAGAGGACAAAAACAGATCCCAAACCCGCTGGTCATCTTTTATGTTGTGTGTAATCCCGGATGGGGACCTGATCCCGGCGGTAGCCAAGGAAAGGTGGCGCGAGAAGCCCCGACCCATGGGCATAATCCGGCACGCAAAAACCAAGAGACCCAGCAAAGACTGCACCTCACGCAGCGTCACTTTTGATGCTGCTAAACAAGCTGCAAGCGCTAAACGAAATTTTAGCAATTTTTTCTCAGGCAGCCGAAATATCATAGCTAATGAATCGATTTCAATGCCTAGAAAAGATAACACTGCACATGGGCCAACCGTTTTTTCATCTGATAGAGGCACCCAAAAGCGCTGTGCCAAATCCTGGAAAGAAGTCAGGAGGAGAGAGCAATGAGAAGAATCATGCGGACCAACAAACAAAAATCGTCCAAATAATGAGTAACCAGTCTGGAGGAAGTGAAAAAGCGTAGGGACCACTCCAAAAATGTGCCAAACTCTTCAAAGTAATAGCATGAAATGGAGCAGCCCATAGGCAAGAAGATGTCGCAATAAAAACACTCCTCCAGATGGCAACCCAAAAGATGGAAACAATCTTCATGAACTGGTAACAATCTGAATGCGGACTCGATATCAAACTTTGCCAGGAGGGCGCCTGGGCCCGCGGCATGCACTAACTCAACGGCCCAGTCGAAGGAAACATAAGAAACCGACACTTATGTATGCCATCATTAACAGACGAGCCGATGGGATAGGACAGGTGTTGAATCAAACGGAATTTGCCCGGCTCCCACATGTGGACCACCCCTAAAGGGGAAATCCGCAAGTTAGAAAGGGGCAAAACCCGGAAGGGGCCCGCCATCCTACCCAGCTCTACCTCTTTGGACACCTTACTCCTCGCTATCCCAGGAAAATCCCGGACCGACTTCAGATTATGTGAAAAAACGGGTAAACTACTAGGCTTGAAAGGGACGAAGAAACCAAAAGTGAAACCCGTCCTAAGCCGGGTGGCTTCCCCTTTCTTGGGATAACGGTTTAGCTAGGGGAGCATCTCTAGCACGCGAACTGGGGTCCTCCTGGCGACCACCACCCTGGGGGAGGGCGGTAGCAGGGCGGGAACCACAGATGGCAGAATGGGTGCCCCGCAGCTGGAGCACTCATGCCGGAACTTACAGGACCCGTAGAAGCGACAGTGTCCGTCTTTGAACATAAAACACGTTCCCGACCTGCGAGCCGCCCCCACCCCCTGGGAGGCTGATGGGACCGTGGACGAGGAGGCATAAATTGGGCACTCAGGTAGTCTAATATGGGTCGGACCTTATACAGCCTATCATAACTAGGGTCATCTCTGGGTGGGCACTGAGAATTAACGGCAAACTGCAAAAACCTATGGATGGCTTCAAAGCGCATCCTACTCATCGCCATGCGGAACATCGGGGTGTGGTACAGTATGTCTGTGCTCCAATAGTCCCTAATAGAGGGCTTTTTGATGAGTCCCATAAGAAGTACTTTGCCCCAATACTTCTCCATCTCTGCTGCACTAACAGGGGTCCACCTGTGGGGTTGCGCATAAAAAGAAGTGGGGTTTTGGGCAATGTATTGTGCAGCGTAAAGATTGGTCTGGGACACCATCAAACTAATTAGCTCCTCACTAGAAAAGTCCACTAGTAGTCCACTGGTCCGAGCCCTGCCGTGTCTCTGCATATCCCAGGACTGGCCGTAAAATCAGGGACCTGAGGGGCATAACTACTGGGGGTCACCCATGTGGGGTCAGAAGTCTCGGGCACTCCAGCAGAAGTCCCGGACACTCCAGCAGAAGTCCCGGGCACCTCGGCACTACGTAAGCGCCTTCTCGGGGGTTCCTCAGAGTCGCTTTGTGAGGAAGGAGGACAAATAAAGCGGACACTTGTCCCCACTAGCTGACTCCGTATCGGAGGCCATATAGTTGTAGACCTCCAAGTCAGTGTATGTTTTCTGTGACATGATGGGGGGATAGTACAGAACCTACACTACACTACACCTACTCCACTACACTACACCTACTCCTCTGCAGAACAACGCCTACTACACTACACTCCACTACTCCACTCCACTACTCAACTCCACTCCACACCTTCTCCTCCTCACTCCTTCTCCTGCACACAACGCCTGCTCCTCCACACAACGCCTTTTCCTACTCCACACAACGCCTGCTCCTCCTGCACACAACGCCTTCTCCCCCTGCACACAACACCTGCTCCTCCACACAACGTCTTCTCCTCCTTCACACGCCTGCTCCTCCACACAACGCCTTCTCCTCCTCCACACGCCTGCTCCTAAACGCTACTCCTACTCCTAAATGCTACTCCTCCAACTCCTAACTGATCGCACTGAAAAGTGCGGTTGTGGGAGATAGAGAAAACGTAAAGGGAGGGGGGTAAGTGAGTGTTTTTAGGATACAGTAAGGAACAGCACACTAGCACAACTCCAACACCAAAATGGAGCTGTTAGAGAGGGTTGTGTGAGCTAGATCAGCCCCCCAGCATCACAGATCACTGTCATTGGCCAATCGCGATCGATTGACCAATGGCAGCGATCGATGTCACAGGACCAATCAAAACGGTCCTGTTCTGTCATCGGTGGGGTGTCGGCAAGTGATGCCAACACCCCACCGCTGTGTGAGCCCGGGAATGAACGGATCGCTGTCATTGGCAAATCGCGATCGATTGGCCAATGGCGGCGATCGACATCACAGGACCAATCAAATAGGTCCTGTGATGTCATCGGTTGGGTGTCGGCTAGCGATGCCGACACCTCCCACCGACGTGTCACCCTGTCTCGCGACAGGGTGACGTCCTAAATGCAGGAAGCGCTCGCATTCGATATATCGGACGCGGAGCGTTAAGTCACCTCGCTCTGCGTCCGATATATCGGACGCGGATCGCTACAGGGTTAAGGCTACATTCAGATCTTTGGGCACATATATATCAGGAAAGCTCCTGACATACATGCTGAACCTGTCCATAGACATATACTGGTTGGTGGGGGTATCCTATTTATCTCTGCCCGACCAGTATACATCTAATCCAGCAGGAAACACTGGATGAAGAAGAGCAGAAGTCTGCCAGAAGGAGCAGTACAGTTGAGTTTACACTGGTGATGTCACAGTTCATGTAAGGACAGTTGAGTCATTGGGGAGAGACTTGGAACATCAGCAGCTTTCAATCACTTTCTCCTGCCGATGCTCCCGCTTTTGGGGAGGAGCTAAACTGGAGGATGAATCCAACTGTATCAGCACACAGAGGATATTCCGCTTCCCCATGTTGTACAGACCCTCCTGTAAGCCCCCTCAAGCAAGGCCCCCATTCCTATTATTTCATATGGCCAAAGGAAAAAAGCAGAACACCAAAAATAAGGTGAAAAAATGTTGTGGT
>WNYA01000066.1:42533-112819 GCA_019512145.1 Engystomops pustulosus
GGTGCCAGAAGGGCTGGTCTGAGTATTTCAGAAACTGCTGAAATACTCAGACCAGCCCTTCTGGCACCAACAACCATGCCACATTCAAAGGCACTCAAATCACCTTTCTTCCCCATACTGATGCTCGGTTTGAACTGCAGGAGATTGTGACCATGCCTTATGCCTAAATGCACTGAGTTGCCGCCATGTGATTGGCTGATTAGAAATTAAGTGTTAACAAGCAGTTGGACAGGTGTACCTAATAAAGTGGCCGGTGAGTGTATATACTGTATATGTGTGTGTGTGTGTGTGTGTATAAATAACAAAAAAAAAATATTAACAATATTTAATGTATTTCACCTAAACTCGCTTAGATAAATCAGTATTCACCAAGTTAAATTAAGGGAATAATACCAGATCATATAGTACTGGTAATGTTTAATTCTCTGTGCTTAAGTATAAGTTCACAATCTCCTCCTCTATGTAAGGGAGGAATATGATCAACGAATTTGAATCTGAGATGCATCCAAAAAATGTTTGAGGACAGGTAAATTCTTTCTTCTAGAGTGAATACTGTAAAAATGTTGTGTGAATCGTACTTTATATTCTACATAGAGGAGACCACATTTAACAATGGATCGCATAATTACTTGTATACAATCATATTCCCTTTATCGTTTTGTGTACACGTGAACCGTAATCTATATAACCACAGTTGACATGTTGCAGCCAGGAAAGATTCCCTTTCTACATTTTCAATGTAGATTTTGTCATGTTTTTGTCACAATGGTCACCCTAAGAAATTCCTTTCAAAACAGAATTTTTTTCTTATAACAGGATCTCTCTGGATTCCTTTTTTTACCAATTTCTTTTTTCAGTTTTCACTTAAAGGGGTTTTCCAATGTCCTGAAAAAGTGGGATATGTGGCCGGGATGGGGCTGCTTAAAACATAAACTATTACTTCCCTCTGCGGTCCCTCTCGCCCACCCGTCGTTTTTTTACAGGGCACGAAAGCCAGCCGGGTAGCTGATCGATTCCCCAGCCATCCCTATTCCCAGCACTGTATCATTGACCAAGGTATGGGGACGGGAGGCACTGCTTCCTTCCACCTTTCAACAATTGCACACCCATGCCGATCAAGGCAAGGGTTTTGCGACTACATCCCACCATTCGCTTGCGCCCGTTCAAGGGTGATATGCTTAAGGCAACGCAGGACCGCTAAGCTCCTACAGGCCACGCTACTTCCCACCTCCCTTGCATCCAGGCTGGTGACTACTCCTGTGGCTCTCTCCAACGGCATCTCCAACATCTACTAATTGTCAAGGCACGTTGCTACTGTTCTCAATCAAGAACTGTAAATTATTTTGTTCCAACCTCGGCCTCCGTCCGGTCCCTGCTACTCCGGCTGTCACCATCACAGCACCCTATCCACTACACAAAGAACTCATACTCAGACCCAAGGGTTGCCCGGAGATCCGCTATAGCAGCCCACCCACATCATTTTCTGCCAACACCACCCTGCTGGATCCTGCCAGGGTGTAGGACAGCCTCCGGTTCCCCATACCAAGCCCGTGACACAGCGTGCCTAGGCCGCAATCGCAAGCCACTCGTCTGCGGTCCCCGCGTGTCTCTAACCCACAAGACAAAGGCATGGCCCTTGATCTCCTCCTCTATGTAAGGGAGGAATATGATCAATGAATTTGAATCTGAGATGCATCCAAAAAATGTTTGAGGACAGGTAAAAAACAGTTTTATACAAATTGAGGTCATCACATAACAAACTCCACCTATACAACTTCAAGTGGCAATATTGTTGACATAATGCATGACATGCAGAATACATGACACCGATCATATTTTATTAGCGCCAATAGTGAAATATCTCATAACCATTAGTGTTTGCTCCGTGATCAGACTGCGTAACTTTAAAAACCCTAGTCACACATATGGATGTCACCCTGTCGTCTGGAGAATCCAAAACTGTAAAAAGGCAACAATGATGTGACCCCAAAGAAATATCGTTAATTGTTAAGAAAAATATGAACACTATATGAAAACAGTAATGGTTAAATTCGGAGACGAAGAGGAAACATTATCAGCAAGCTTGATATGATCTATGTTTCGGGAGGAAAAAAAAAATATATATATATCCACTCCCGCCACTGTAATAAGGTAGCACCATGCTAGTACGGGTTGGACAACTTTTGCCTTCAGAGCTCCTCAATTTCTTTCGGGCATAGATACTACAGGTGCTGGAACCCTCAGAGCTTTGGTCCTTGGTCATGATGGCATCACACAGTTGGCAGCATTTGTTGGCTGCACATCCATGCTGCAAATCTCCCGTTCCACTACAATCCCAAGATGCTCTATTGGATTGAGATCTGGTGACGTGGAGACCTTTGAAGTACAATGACTCATTGTCCATGTTCCAGAAACCATTCGAGATGCTTTCCAGCGTTATGACAAGGCGCATTATCCTGCTGAAATGTAGCCATCATATGTTGGGTACATTGTGGCATAAAGGGTGGACATGGTCAGCAACATGCACTCGGTAGGCTGTGGCGTTGCAATTATGCTCAATTGGTACCAAGGGGCCGCAAAGAGTCCAAGAAAATATTCCCCACCCCATGACACTACCACCACCAGCCTGACCGTTGATACAATCCAGGATGATCCTCTTTCATGCGGTTGACCGCCAAATTCTTGACCCACCATCCCGAAGTCGACAGCATAATCGAACACATCAACCGCACTTTTTTCCAATCTTCTACTGTCCAATTTCGATAAGCTTGTCAATTGTAGCCGCCTCATTTTCCTGTCTTGAGCTGAAAGGAGTGGCACCCGGGTGGTCTTCTGCTGCTGTAGCCCATCTCTCAACGTTCGACGTACGGTGCGTTCAGAATGCACGTCTGCCTACCTTGGTTTAACGGGTGGCGATCGAGTCACTGTTGCTTTTTCCTATAAGCCCGAACCATTCTGCCGATTTCCTCTGAACATCTGGCATCACAAGGCTTTTTCCGCCCACCGAACTGCCGCTCACTGGATGTTTTTTCATTTTCGTAGCATTCTCTGTAAACCCCTAATATGGTTTGGTCGTGACAATCCCCATAATCAGCATTGTGAAATACTCAGACCAGCCCTTCGGCATCCAACAACCATGCCACATTCAAAGGCACTCCAATCACAGTTCTTCCCCTTACTGATGCTCGGTTTGAGACTGCAGGAGATGGTGACCATGCCTTAGCCTAAATCCCTGATTGCCGCCATGTGATTGGCTGATTAGAAATTAATGGTAACAAGCATGTGGACAGGTGTCCCTAATAAATGGCCGTGATGTATATACTGTATAGGTGTGTGTTGTGTGTGTAAATAACAAAAAAAAATATTAAACATAGTTTAATGTATATTCACCTAAACTCACTTAGATAAATCATTATTCAACCAAGTTTAATTAAAGGAAATAATACCAGATCAATAGTAACTGGTATGTTTATTTCTCTGTGGCTTAAATATAAGTTCATGATCTCCTCCTCTATGTAAGGGGAGATATGATCAATGAATTTGAATCTGAGATGGCATCCAAAAAATGTTTGGAGGACAGGTAAATTCTTTCTTCTAGAGTGAATCCTGTAAAATTGTTGTGTGAATCGTACTTTCTATTCTACTTAGAGGAACCACATTTAACAATGGATCGCATAATTACTTGTATACAATCATATTCCCTTTATCGTTTTGTGTACACGTGAACCGTAATCTATATAACCACAGTTGACATGTTGCAGCCAGGAAAGATTCCCTTTCTACATTTTCAATGTAGATTTTGTCATGTTTTTGTCACAATGGTCACCCTAAGAAATTCCTTTCAAAACAGAATTTTTTTCTTATAACAGGATCTCTCTGGATTCCTTTTTTTACCAATTTCTTTTTTCAGTTTTCACTTAAAGGGGTTTTCCAATGTCCTGAAAAAGTGGGATATGTGGCCGGGATGGGGCTGCTTAAAACATAAACTATTACTTCCCTCTGCGGTCCCTCTCGCCCACCCGTCGTTTTTTTACAGGGCACGAAAGCCAGCCGGGTAGCTGATCGATTCCCCAGCCATCCCTATTCCCAGCACTGTATCATTGACCAAGGTATGGGGACGGGAGGCACTGCTTCCTTCCACCTTTCAACAATTGCACACCCATGCCGATCAAGGCAAGGGTTTTGCGACTACATCCCACCATTCGCTTGCGCCCGTTCAAGGGTGATATGCTTAAGGCAACGCAGGACCGCTAAGCTCCTACAGGCCACGCTACTTCCCACCTCCCTTGCATCCAGGCTGGTGACTACTCCTGTGGCTCTCTCCAACGGCATCTCCAACATCTACTAATTGTCAAGGCACGTTGCTACTGTTCTCAATCAAGAACTGTAAATTATTTTGTTCCAACCTCGGCCTCCGTCCGGTCCCTGCTACTCCGGCTGTCACCATCACAGCACCCTATCCACTACACAAAGAACTCATACTCAGACCCAAGGGTTGCCCGGAGATCCGCTATAGCAGCCCACCCACATCATTTTCTGCCAACACCACCCTGCTGGATCCTGCCAGGGTGTAGGACAGCCTCCGGTTCCCCATACCAAGCCCGTGACACAGCGTGCCTAGGCCGCAATCGCAAGCCACTCGTCTGCGGTCCCCGCGTGTCTCTAACCCACAAGACAAAGGCATGGCCCTGATGCATCCAAAAAATGTTTGAGGACAGGTAAATTCTTTCTTCTAGAGTGAATACTGTAAAAATGTTGTGTGAATCGTACTTTATATTCTACATAGAGGAGACCACATTTAACAAGTGGATCGCATAATTACTTGTATACATCATATTCTTTATCGTTTTGTGTAAACTGTGAACCTTTATCCATATAACCACAGTTGACATAGTTGCAGCCAGGAAAGATTCCCTTTCTACATTTTCAAAATGTAGAATTTGCATGTTTTGTCACAGATGTCACCCTAAGAAATTCCTTTCAAACACAGATATTTTTTCTTATAACAGGGATCTCTCTGGATTCATTTTTTTACCAATTTCTTTATTTCAGTTTTCACTTAAAGGGGGTTTCCAAGGTCTAAAAAAGTGATATGTGGCCGGGATGGGGCTGCTTAAAACAATAAACTATTACTTCCCTCTGCGGTCCCTCTCGTCCCACACCGTCGTTTTTTTACAGGGGCACGGAAGCCAGCCGAGGTGGCTGATCATCCCCAGCCATCCCTATTCCCAGCACTGTATCATTGGCCAAGGTATGGGGACGGGAGGGCACTGCTTCCTTACCCCTGTAAACAATTGCAACACCCATGCCGATGCAAGGCAGAGGGGTATATAACCACAGTTGACATAGTTGCAGCCAGGAAAGATTCCCTTTCTACATTTTCAAAATGTAGAATTTGCATGTTTTGTCACAGATGTCACCCTAAGAAGTTCCTTTCAAACACAGATATTTTTTCTTATAACAGGGATCTCTCTGGATTCATTTTTTTACCAATTTCTTTATTTCAGTTTTCACTTAAAGGGGGTTTCCAAGGTCTAAAAAAGTGATATGTGGCCGGGATGGGGCTGCTTAAAACAATAAACTATTACTTCCCTCTGCGGTCCCTCTCGTTGTCCCACACTGTCGTTTTTTTACAGGGGCACGGAAGCCAGCCGAGGTGGCTGATCATCCCCAGCCATCCCTATTCCCAGCACTGTATCATTGGCCAAGGTATGGGGACGGGAGGGCACTGCTTCCTTACCCCTGTAAACAATTGCAACACCCATGCCGATGCAAGGCAGAGGGGTTGTTGCGAATACATCCCACCATGTAGCTTGCAGCCTGTATCAAGGGTGATATCTGAAGCAACGCAGGACAAGCTGAAGCATCCTACTAGGACACAGCTACCTCCCAGCCTGCCCTTGCATCCAGGCTGGTGATCTACTCCTGTGGCTCTCTCCAACTGCATCTCCAACATTCTACTATTTGTCAAGGCACGTTGCTACTGTTCCAATAAAGAACTGTAAGTTATTTTTGTTCAACACGTTGCTACTGTTCCAATAAAGAACTGTAAGTTATTTTTGTTCAACGTCTGCCTCCGTCTGGTCCCTGCTACTACAGCTGTCACCATCACAGGCACCCTATCCACCACACAGAGACTCATACTTTAGACATCAAAGGGTTGCCCCAGGGAGAACCGCTATAGCACATACTTTAGACATCAAAGGGTTGCCCCAGGGAGAACCGCTATAGCAGCCTCTCCCTCATCATTTCTTGCCAACACCACCCTGCTGGAGACCTGCCAGGGTGTAGGACAGCCCTCCGGTTCCCCATACCAAGCACCGTGACACTAGCGTGCCTAGGCCGCAATCGCCAGCCACTCAGGTACTGCGGGCCCAGGCTGTCTCTAGGCCCCAACAACACCACCCTGCTGGAGACCTGCCAGGCTGTAGGACAGCCCTCCGGTTCCCCATACCAAGCACCGTGACACTAGCGTGCCTAGGCCGCAACCGCCAGCCACTCAGGTACTGCGGGCCCCGGCTGTCTCTAGGCCCCAAGAAAAGGCTAGGCCCCGGTGGGGGATGTTGCACTTCCTATGTGCTCGGAGATGGGAACCTCCCAGAATTCTCACTCCGAATACTCAAAGGGGTCACATCAAGTTATATGGAGTCAATGAAGTGCAGGATGATAATTCCTCCGACCATTGACTGCAATGGGATTTTTGGGCTGGCTTACATATTACCTAAGGACCTGTAAGGACTGCAGGTCTAAGCCGAGGCGCAACAATATTTTGAGTACCAGATGGTATACACCTAGTTCTCACATCCACCCCATGCCAATTGCAGATCCTACTTCTCACCTCTCAAGGCTTCAGTCTTCTTATCCGTGTTGCCATACGTCTTCCTAACTTTACTTATCCTGCAATTAAAAAAAAGATCAAGACTTCAGATCATTTTGGATTTTTTATAACTTTACTTGGCAGGAAGAGTGTGCACCCTCTTAGTAACGCCATAAATAGTGGCCGTGGCATATGAGGTGGAGAACTCTCCCCTCTTTGCTGCTCCGAGTCACAATTACGGATACCCTTAGGCCATTTAATAACGAGTACCCGAGCATTTTAGTGCTCGCTCATCTCTAGTTATATACATATAGCTGACATTTAACATTCTACATACCACTCATTTCAATAGTACACATTGAGGTAAAAGTGACACTAATGTTTGCTACAAGATTTGCTTTACACATACAATACACATACAATACGGACAACCACTTTAAACGACAAAAATGGAAGCCTAACGGACAATAACAAAAAACGTCAAAAGTCCATTCAAATGAATGAACATTTTAATGGCTTCCGACTTCCATTATCATCCTATATACAAGATTTATCCACAGTGAATCAGAAAATATGTCAATTTGATTCGTACTAATTCTACAATCAAACGATAAGACCATTTGGTACAATTTGATCCATTGTGCAGGAACAATTAGACTACAAAGCAGATTTTGTTTATCCTCAATATGTGGACAGAATATCTGGAGCATATCCATTCTATGTAGAAATAATAAAGCTTGGGTTTTATTTGTTTTCTATGTAGTTTTTATTTTACAGTTGTTTTATGTTAAAAGTTTTCCACTTTTGTTTTTTCATAGTCTTCTTGAGTATAAGCCTACTATATGATCCTGACTGAGATTACTGAAAATCCAATTTTTATTTTCAGGCAAACCTTCAGCTTTTGGCGTTTTCTCGATGCTAGGACTCAATTGAACAAAATACTTCTGTAAAGAACCTGAACTTCCTTTTATACAGCTACTGGCATTAGAATTGTGATTCTACAAATAAACATTATTGTATTTATGGGTTTAAAATTTGGAAAATGTTAATTTTAAATTTCAAGTAGTAAAATTGTTGTTTTGAATCTGTTTCCTCTTTGCTATTGTATCGATATAGTAAAGTTATAATTCACTGAGTGGAATGAGTACAATGTGATGCAAATCTCAGCATGAATATTATAACATTACAGGTCATTAGGAAATATCTTCTCTTTTGTATTTGTATTGTCTTATTTAGTTGGTAAAATGGTTTATAATGGAAAAACATTTTTTTAGTTTTGTTTTTATAAATTTTCCTTATAAACAAACTCTTGATCACTGATTAATAACGATAATGTACTGCAGTGTAAAGCATTTCACCTGCGGCTATACCACTAACAGCCACCAATGGAACTCCCACCATTCACCCTTCCATCCATACTGCTTGATCATGTTGTGGTAGTTGTGACTAACCCCCCACTCCCATTTCATGTCACAGGGTAGTATTATAGTATTTATATTCTTGTACATAGGGGGCAGTATTATAGTAGTTATATTCTTGTACACAGGGGGCAGCATTATAGTAGTTATAGTCTTGTACATAGGGGTCAGTATGATAGCAGTTATATTCATGTACATAGGGGGCAGTATTACAGTAGTTATATTCCTGTACATAGGGGGCAGTATTATAGTAGTTATATTCCTGTACATAGGAGGCAGTATTATAGTAGTTATACTCTAGTACATAGGGGGCAGTATTATAGTAGTTATATTCCTGTACATATGGGTCAGTATTATAGCAGTTATATTCCTGTACATAGGGGGCAGTATTATAGTAGTTATATTCTTGTACATAGGGGACAGTATTATAGCAGTTATATTCCTGTACATAGGGGGCATCTGTGTCTGAGGATAACATAGCATACGCCTCTTCAGCGCTGTATGTTCTTTGTGTCATTTTGTCTAATGCACTTTATTTGCTACTGTAACAATGTGTAATGTACTTTACTTGGGACTGTAACAAGCGTACACACTGACAGCTGGAGTGACACTGACGAACTGTCACTGCTCAAAACTGTCAGTCCGACAATGGATAACGCTGTGGGACTTACGCTGACAGTGACGTACGCTGACTGACTCTCACTGACTCTGACTGACACTGATACTAACTAGCACTGACTTTTATTTAATTAGTTTTTTAGACAAAAAAAAAGAAACTGGGAACTCCCTTAAAGTGTGGGAGAAATCTATCACAGAGGAGCAGCTGTGATCAAGGGGTTAAAATGGCAGGTTCTAACTCTGAGGGGATTGCATGAGGACACAGGCTCCGTTCTCTTCACTTCACAACACGGACTGAGGAGAACGGGGCGTGTAGCCCTCCTCTGCCCTCCTCTTGCCACTTGATCGCTGTCTGATTGGCCATTCTGTACAGATTGCAAGGGCCCGCTATGATAGGTCCCTTGCCGGTTACTAGGTTACCGGACCCAAAATCGCAAGTTCTGCCGTAACTCTACGTCAAGGTGAGGGAACTACGCGCGTCCTATGATGTAGAGTCAGGAAGGAAGGAGTTAATATGTACTTGTTTATACACTGACCTTCTCGCTAATACCTATTAATCAGGGGCGTAACTAGGAGTGGCAGAGCCCCATAGCTGACTTCTTAATAGGGCCCCGTTTACCCCTTTAAAAGATATACATATTTATATACTCACACATGTGAATTACAATCACACACATTTATACACTCACTTATATATACACACATATAGCATATACACAACACATACAGTATAAGCATTTATACAGTATATATACACACCACATACACATACAGCATAAACATACATACATTATATACACACAACATATACATATAGTATAAACATACATACAGTATATACACAGCACATACAGCATATAAAAACATACATTCAGTATATACACAGCACATACAGCATAAACATACATACAGTATATACACAGCACGTACACATGCAGCATAAACATACATACAGTATACACACCACCTATACATACAGCATAAACATACATAAAGTATACTTACCACATATACATACAGCATACACATACATACAGTATAAACACCACAGACACATACAGCATAAACATACATACAGTATACACACCACATATACATACAGCAAATACACATATTCACACAGTACCATATACACCCATGCAGTATATACACATCACATACATATAAAGTATATACACATTGAAACATACATACTGTAAATACACAAATAGATACAAAGACATAAAGTTATACAGAAACATATATCATATACACCCAGTACTCCAGATGCCACGGCCCCCGGACACTGTGGGCCCCATGTGCTAACCCTGTAGTTATGATCCTGCTATAAATATTCTTCTAATATTGTATGTCATATTATACATCATTATTGTGTTATATTATTGTACAATGTTACTAGGATTATAGTAGTTATATTCCTGTACATAGGGGGCAGTATTATAGTAGTTATATGCCTGTACATAGGGGGCAGTATTATAGTAATTATATTCTTGTACATAGGGGGCAGTATTATAGTAGTTATATTCCTGTACATAGGGGGCAGTATTATAGTAGTTGGCTTGCATATGGGAGAAAGTATTGTAGTACTTTTATTTTGTATATAGAAGGCAGGATTAAATGTGTTATTGTAGCATTATTCCTGTACATAGGAGGCAGTATCAATATATTCTTTCTCTGAAATGTACATGTATGGCACAGGGGAAAGGTATGTAAGGCTTATCGGGTCGTGTGTTTGCATCATTTACTGATCGACAGGTCACATTCTTTGCGCATTAGATTTACTTACTAGTAAAAGATGTTCTTGTTTTGCATTAAGGCCATCTACCAACAATTTGTCTGCAAGAACCCCACCCACATTATCTGACCCCTCCCACTTGTTTTGACTCCGCCCATAAAATGGGGCCACTTTTATAGTTTTTTCTAGGGCCATTTTAAATTCCCAGTCCGCCCCTGTACTTGGGCTCCTGGAACAGCTGTAAAGTCAAATACTTGGGGGACATAGGAGTTTGTGGGAAGCCAGTAACTTTCACGTGGAGGTAAAACTGGATTTATGGCCCTCCTAGCCCTGCGAGGAGGTTATTCACTATCAGATGAGGAAGAAGAAGTGGAGGACAGAACAGATTCTGATTCTGTATCTGAGGATAACATAGCATACGCCTCTTCAGCGCTGTATGTTCTTTGTGTCATTTTGTCTAATGCACTTTATTTGCTACTGTAACAATGTGTAATGTACTTTACTTGGGACTGTAACAAGCGTACACACTGACAGCTGGAGTGACACTGACGAACTGTCACTGCTCAAAACTGTCAGTCCGACAATGGATAACGCTGTGGGACTTACGCTGACAGTGACGTACGCTGACTGACTCTCACTGACTCTGACTGACACTGATACTAACTAGCACTGACTTTTATTTAATTAGTTTTTTAGACAAAAAAAAAAGAAACTGGGAACTCCCTTAAAGTGTGGGAGAAATCTATCACAGAGGAGCAGCTGTGATCAAGGGGTAAAAATGGCAGGTTCTAACTCTTAGGGGATTGCATGAGGACACAGGCTCCGTTCTCTTCACTTCACAACACGGACTGAGGAGAACGGGGCGTGTAGCCCTCCTCTGCCCTCCTCTTGCCACTTGATCGCTGTCTGATTGGCCATTCTGTACAGATTGCAAGGGCCCGCTATGATAGGTCCCTTGCCGGTTACTAGGTTACCGGACCCAAAATCGCAAGTTCTGCCGTAACTCTACGTCAAGGTGAGGGAACTACGCGCGTCCTATGATGTAGAGTCAGGAAGGAAGGAGTTAATATGTACTTGTTTATACACTGACCTTCTCACTAATACCTATTAATGAGGGGCGTAACTAGGAGTGGCAGAGCCCCATAGCTGACTTCTTAATAGGGCCCCGTTTACCCCTTTAAAAGATATACATATTTATATACTCACACATGTGAATTACAATCACACACATTTATACACTCACTTATATATACACACATATAGCATATACACAACACATACAGTATAAGCATATATACAGTATATATACACACCACATATACATACAGCATAAACATACGTACATTATATACACTCAACATATACATATAGTATAAACATACATACAGTATATACACAGCACATACAGCATATAAAAACATACATTCAGTATATACACAGCACATACAGCATAAACATACATACAGTATATACACAGCACGTACACATGCAGCATAAACATACATACAGTATACACACCACATATACATACAGCATAAACATACATAAAGTATACACACCACATATACATACAGCATACACATACATACAGTATAAACACCACAGACACATACAGCATAAACATACATACAGTATACACACCACATATACATACAGCAAATACACATATTCACACAGTACCATATACACCCATGCAGTATATACACATCACATACATATAAAGTATATACACATTGTAACATACATACTGTAAATACACAAATAGATACAAAGACATAAAGTTATACAGAAACATATATCATATACACCCAGTACTCCAGATGCCACGGCCCCCGGACACTGTGGGCCCCATGTGCTAACCCTGTAGTTATGATCCTGTTATAAATACTCTTCTAATATTGTATGTCAGATTCTACATCATTATTGTGTTATATTATTGTACAATGTTACTAGGATTACTAAAAAGAACTGAATACTACTGAAAATGTGTTGATGTAGATCCATGCCAGTTTTTACCATTGATAGCACTCCAGTCTTTTTAACTCCTTCGTACTCCGGTCCGATATATATTGGACCCTGAGAGCAGTGACTTCCTGGTTCTGTGGTTTGCGAGACAGGGTGACGAGTACATGAGGTGGGTGGGGATCGCAAGGGAACACCTACCCACTGAAATTTGATTGGTCCTGTGATGTTGATCAGTGACCAATCAGACTGGCCAGTGACAGTGATCGCAGTCATGACTGATCACGTCATGACATATTGAAGTCAGAACAGATCCCCCCCCCCGCTCCCCAACGCCACCATTCTGTATTTGGTGGTGTTGGAGAGATACGTGTGATGTGTCCTGTAGGTACACATTGTTGCACAATCACTATTACACCCCCCCCCCCCATCAACCATTTTCCTTGTGTTATTTCCAGCACCGTCCGTTTTTCCTTGCATTATGCCCCCCATTCTCCCCCCCCCCCCCCCAAGCAGACATGTAAGTGCATTGTGATAGTAGAAGTAGGAGTAGTGCACGCGGTGTGTGGATTCATGACTTCTGGCGCACGTTCTTAATGAATCTGGCGCAGCATCATACACTGGCAGAGAACTTTTAGTGCAGTTGGCTACATTATAAGTAAATGTGCCCCTCTATATACACATATGGGGGTTATTTATCATACGCCAGCGCTCGTGCAGCACGATACATGAAGCGGCTCCGGCTACGGTGGGGTCCTGCGCAGCGTTTAAAAATTTGCCGGCTGCAGCAAGTGCGCAGGCGTGGGGACAATACAGCTGCAGTAGAGGGACAGTAAAGCCTCTGCACGTCTGGTCGCGTCCCCGTCCCCCCCCCTTCACGCCACACTGGGGTAAAGGTGGCAGATTTGGGAAAATAATCGCAAGTGCTTGCAATAAGTTAGCATTGGCAATTATTTCAGGGCTTCTACACCAGTGACGTGGCGCAGAGGCCCTGATAAATATCCCCCATATAGTATATACACATCTTATACTTAGACATGAAGTATATAAAGACTGCCCAACCCGGCACTTTCTTAGGCAATAAAACTCTGTCATCCCAATAACATAATATCCCCACATAATACTTTAATATGTAAATCAGTAAACACCGAGGCTCATGTTGGGTGGTGGAAAACCAGTCACAGCATTTATTAACATAATATTTTCTTCAAAGCAGCATTCTCTCATCTTCAATTTTACTCCTCCAGCTGTGACTTCAGAACTATAAGACACAGATACTCAAAACAGTAAAAGGAAACAATAAATTAGGGAGGGAGGTTCTGCTTCTGGTGAGTGTCGCAGTACACAGATGGAGAAGAGGAGACCTGCTAAACAGGAAAAGGGGGAGGAGGAAAGTGCACTGCAGCAAAACCTCTCCTATTAAAGTGCATGGCCTCAAATTAACCCCTTCCACCACTACCTGCCTCCACCAGTCCAGGTGAACCCTTCATATACAGTTGGGCGTACACATACTATGTATAGAACATATACACACATATACAGCCAATACACACAGCATATTCACACATACAGTATATCCACACACACCTACAGAAAATAGGCACACACAGCAGATACAGACATACGGCATATACATACACTTACATGGATGTAGTCACTGTCAGTCGGTCTTCTTATGGCATGGGGACTGTCACAGATCTGACTCCATGCAGTCCAGTAACTTGTGACCTCATGGGGAAGTTGTTCCTCCGTCCTGCAGCCCCTTCCATGACATTTCCCATCTGGGCTGATGGCTCCGCTCTGTGCTGTGAGGATGTGCCCTGTTATATACATATTATGCTGTACAATGCGCAGCATGTAACATGGGGCAGGGGGAGACGGCCTTCCCAGCATGTGATATGGAGGTGCTGAGGTCTCACACTACTGGCTGAGTAAGTGACACCCCCACCTTATTGTCACCACATGGAAAGATTTCTCTCCAGCATCACCTACAGTACTTACCTAATCATCATCTGCATATGGAAATCCATCTCTATCCCCAGGAATAATATATCCCATCATGTCTGTATATACTACTAGATGTGACTATGTGTGAGCACAGACAGAGGTTGTATCATTGGAGCTTTTGTGCACACTTTATACTTACACTATAACAGACATTATCCCCCGTCCAAATCTGACTTTTACCTGATGGTTTATACATCATGGGCCCAGAGTTACTGAAGCCCCTGCGCCAGTTTTCTGCCGGACTTTGCACCTTCTTCAATGTGTAAACTGCTTCCACATGTATATAAGAAGTGTTCGCCACTGAAATGGGCGTCCGGTGCTCAGTCGGGCCGTGCGCCACATTTATAATGCAAAGTCTGACAGAAATGTGTTGCACGGCCCAAGTAAAAGGTGCACCAAAAAAAATGGTGCACTCTGCCGGAGCAGTGCAGGCGGCGCCAGATTCATGGAAAAGCGGCAAAAGAAATCCTTAATCTGGCGCCCCCTGCACACTACACAGGACACTGCACATAGTACAGACTGCTCTGGTTCTATAAGCAGCAATCACTGGCTGATTACCAACCGCTCTATACTTATTCTGTTTTACAGCTTTAAGGTTTTTATTTTACTTTATTTTATTTTATTCATACCAAATCAGCTCATCCTGTGCAGCGCATGTTCCAGTTTTTTTTAAATAGTCATACCTTTTCCTTTCTACAATCAACTTTCCTAAAATAAATTCATTGTTAGAACCCTTATGGGTAGAACGCTGTTACATTCAAATAACGCTTCTCGGGCCTCCCCACTGTGTGCTCCCTGCTGTTCCAGTTTCTACAAAGGCAGGTGTATGGGTTGGATGACTGGAGAAGTTCTGCACCGTTAACACCCTTGTGAATCCACATTACCTTTCTTTCGTAACACACGCATAGCCTCAGTCCTTATCGATCATTTAACCATGTTAATTTAGAAGGAGGAGGCATAGGTACATAAAATAGAAATTACCACGTCATGGTGTCTGGATCATGATTAAGTTTTCCCTGTTTATCATGCCGATGAAAGTTTCCTTTTAGTTCATTTTTATCTTTTTTTTTTTTTTTTTAATTTTTAAAGGTGTTTAAACCTCTTAACACTCAGTTCCGATAAGTTATCAACCATTAAACTTACCAAAGCTTTCTAACATCCAAGACAGGCTAATCACCCGAAGCTGGATCCCTCATAAACATCACTGGGGATGGTTCACAAATTTATTAGTCTGCCTGGCAGTGAGAACAATGATTGCGTCATCCTCTGGTGGCAGCCTCAAAGACTGAACGAGCTTCATTCTAATTTTTATCATTGCTTTTCATCAAAACCACTCACAATATCAAACACGATATGTTCTATGGGTCCTCCTGAACGTATTTAAAATTAACGGGGAAAGCTACTGAAAATCAAACAATTAAAAGGGCACTGCTATTCATACTGGGTTCTGTGTTAGGGGTGTTTCCCACACGGCTTTCCGGCTCTTAATCTTTCCACAAAGTGCATTAACACATGCGTTTTCTATGGCATCAGCACTTGGAGATTTTCCTAATTCTTACGTTATCTTTTAACAATGCATTTTAACGCATTATGACGATTTTTGATAGTCTGAAGTCCAACACGATGTGTACTGGGCCTTCTTCTGATGGAAGCTTATCCACATAAATACTCCCATGGATCCAAAGCTCGGACAAGATCTTTACATAGACCTAAGAATTGTAATGCAGGACCTGACCAATCTGATTATTGACTTTGAGGCTAATTACCTGCCACCTAAAAAAAGCTGTAAATAGGGGATCTAATTTATTTAAGTATAGATATCTGATTATTTTCCAACTACAGTTTCATGCTACGTCATTTGGTGGTATACTGTGTACTGACCATTGTGAAAGTCCCTAATACCAATCATACGATCGCGGTTGGAGGTGGAACAAAATTACAGTGCTTGGTTACATTGGTTCAATGGCCTACAATAATAAACAATAATACAGAAAATATATTCAGAAATTAGTAACCAACCCATCATTTATCAACACATTGACACATTTTGTATTATGTCTAGACTCTAGACGCACTTTTGGCTAGACTTGTACAAAAATATGCATAATTTTGGGGCAACAGTTTATCAGGGTTTATTTAAAGGCGGGTGTTGTCGAACTCTTCAGTGTCCTGGAGATGGCAGCCGCATTAATTCGTTCTCACCATATATGGTAACAGTAATTGGTTTAACTTTGAACCTTTAACATTGCGATTGAGAGGTGATTTTTTGAGACGTTTTTCTTTCTTCTTGTGACACATCTTACTTCTCCTAATTGAACAATTTAAGGGTAATTTTTGTGTTTCGTTCTAAAAAAAAATGAAAATTTGGGAATAATTCAGAAAAAATTCGTTATTTCTTTTTTTTTTTTTTACAAATAAGAAGATTTACATAAATTTCATCTATATTTTGCGGCAAGGGTCCTAGATTCTTTGTTGACAATGTAACATGTGGAAAAGGTTACTAGTAATTTCTAAACCCTACATCCTAAACATGTTAGGTATCGCTGGTCCCAAAATCTCCAATCTCTGAAAATTTAATAACAATTATGCCCGGCATTTAACCCCCGTAACAGAAAAGAGACCATTTTGAAAATATAAAAAATTCTATAAAGTCCTAAGAATGGTAGCATGTGAGACTCATCAAAAGTCACATAAAATTACACCACCCCACATTCATCATTAACAGAGTTAATGAACAGTATTAGCTCCTAGCTAATTTTTTGTACGGAGGTTTTTAATTTTTGTAAATGTATGAAGACGTTATAAACCTATACCAATGGTATCTGTGATCGCACAAACCCAAATAATTCAGCAGACATGTCATTTGGGGAGCATCGAAAGTACTCAAATCCAAGCCCACAAATTATAGCGCAAAGCGGTTTTGCCCATTTCATTCCCTGCTTTGGAATTTTCTCTTCTCCCCCGCTTCCCATCCCTCACAAGATATTAAATACCGTCACATGAAGTGCAATTGGTACGCTGAGAACAAGCCCTCACACAGCTCTTTACAATGAAAAATAAAAAAAGTTATAGTTTTTTGAGGTGGGGAATGCAAAATGAAAAACACAAAAACAAAAAAGGGCCTCGGCAGAAGGGATTATTCATTTATTACTACTGAGCGCCCAAATGACTTGTCTACTTTATTCTTTGGGTTGGTACAATCACGCAGAGATCCAAATTTATAGTTTTATAGTGTTTTCATGCATCGCATATATCCAACATGGCAATTTGACAAATGCATGTTGACACAATGTATTAGCCCGTCCCTCCAGATTTTAATTAATAAACTTTTTTGCATTCAGATCGCTTTTTTAATCTTTAATGAAAAGTTTTATATCATATTGATTCGTGATACTTTTCCAGATATTGTACCACACTTAAATTTGGGATCGGTGCAATCTTAGCTGTGATAACAACAGCCCACACTGGCATTAAAAAGGCGGTGCAACCAGATAATTACCATTATGCCACCATAAAAACACAATACAGATTGTGCATTATGGGGTCATTTATACGGGAATTAAACTACTGTCAAAGAACGTAGAGCTAAACATTGTTCTTGGTGTAGAATAAAACACGGCACAGCGCCTGCCGTATCATGCAAGAGACTTCGGCCTCTTCCATGTAATCCGGTTGCTCCGCCAGATACAACACTTTATAAAACACTGGCGCATGAGCATTTACTTATGAGAACTAACCCTCTATGTTCTGTAAAGCTGTATAACCTTTTATAATTGTTTCATCTATAAATCCATAGCTATATATTACCTCAAGACTACAGTTGGTTTGGTCAAATCGGGTCATATAGTGAGCAAAAACAATGAACCTTGAAATCCAGGGGCAAAATACACCGCCATGCAGACTTCCCACCTGGGTCTGATTATTCCAAATCATGCTGAAGGGTTTAAATCCAGCCAGTACCTGTAGAAAACATTCACGTTACTAAATTTGGAAAGTCCCATTATAATTTCATGTTTTTTGGTTAATCGACACCCTGCACACTTTACGGAAAAACTGCACAAGGGAGCTTTCGCACTGTTTTTGTGATAAATGGATGCCACTGATCTGAGGTAAAATGTTTGAGAAGATAATAAACAGGGCTACAATGGTAGAGAAGATGAATTCTCTACTAGAGAAGAATAGAAAGATAAATGCGCAAATGAATAAGCTCTGTTAAAATAAGAAAGAGTATGGTAAAGGAAGGAGTCATTCAGTGAAGCTGAGGTAACAACATTCATGAGGCAAAGTCAGAAGACTGAAGTAAAGAATAACCCATACTTCATTAGGATAAGAGACAAAGTTTTCATCCTCCCACCTTCCAATAGCAATCAGAGATATAGGGGCAACATTACTTCCTCTGACCCTGCGTCGTTTCCCCGATTCCGAGTGGTTCCAACAAAATGACTCTGCTGCCGCAATTCACGTAGATCGTGATTCGATTTTCTCATTGTAGCTTCCCCGATCAGGTCTTCCGGAGTTTCACCTTCTCCTTCCCGGTGTAAAATGTAAGTGCTTGATCTTGCGACACAAATTTAGAATTAATCCCGCGGTTTGTCTGAATCATTCTACCGTCCGAACATCAGCCTCCCCCCCGATTTGTGTCGCTTGTGAAAGCCGGCACCGCTGCCCAAAATCAATCGCATGCGACACAATGCCCTATTCTAAATCCCTGTCCTGCGGGGCGATCCCCGAAAATTTGGGAAACCCTGACAGAAATGGGGCCGCATACCTTATAAATAAGCCCCATAATTTCCTTTACTGAGAAGATATCTGCTGAGAGAGATACAGATGTGTCCGTGAGGTACAGAGTTTGATATACCCATTTCTGACTAAAATTAATCCTTTCAAGAATTTTATTAGTTTAAGTACATTAATTATTCTGTTGGCCTAGTGTTGTCATTTAAAGTGGCCACGACAGTGAAATAAAAGAAATAATTTAATTCAAATCCCGTGACTCGTTATTTTATAATCGAATGTCTCAAACAGTTATTCTTTATCTGCACTTTTATGGGTAATGCTAATAATATTTCTCAGTGAGGCCACAGTCA
This sequence comes from Engystomops pustulosus, assembly GCA_019512145.1. Taxonomy (NCBI): domain Eukaryota; kingdom Metazoa; phylum Chordata; class Amphibia; order Anura; family Leptodactylidae; genus Engystomops; species Engystomops pustulosus. Next base: position 62,178 of record WNYA01000066.1, read on the forward strand.
CGGGGTGTCCAGGATCAGTGGGTCCTCGGGAACGCACCGCGGGAGATGGAACTAGCCGACACCTGGGACCGTAATCCAAGTGGGGCACTGGTTTTCACCAGAGCCTCCGCCGCATAAGCTTGTGTGGACTTCTGCGGCAGTATACCACCAGGTCTTTCCCAGGCTTTCCCACCCGCGGTGTCATCCGAGGTCGAGGTACCTTCGCCGAAGACAGTCTCGTAGTCACATTCCAATCCGTGGGTCCGCAACGGAGTCCCAGGCAGGTGGAGGAACGGAACCCAGGCAACACGGAACCACAAGCAACACGGATGAACTCGGTACACGGGAACCCAGGACTCGGGAGCGGAGACACACAGAACGCAGGAATACACAGGACGCAGAATACACAGGAAACGCACGGAATACACAGGGTGCAGATATCACCAGGAGCTTTCTCTTAGACTGTGAGGCAAGCCAAGATCCGTCAGGGAACACAGGAAGAGGCAGGATTCTTTAAAGGTGAGGTGTTCATCATGCACCAATTAGCTGTGCGCTGGCCCTTTAAATTCTAGGAATGAGCCTCGCGCACCGCCCTGGAGGCGGGACGCGCGCTCACGTCAGTCCGGGGTCAAGAGCAGGAGCCGGGAAGAGTTGAGTGAGAACCGGGCAGCAGCGGGGGCACAAGGAGGAGCAACGGTCGCCCCGCGATCCGAGACATATCGCGGAGCACCCGTGACAGTACCCCCCGCCCCCCTTAGGCCTCCCTCTCTTCTTGGGCCCTAGAAAACATTGGAGCAGGCTCTTTCCATGATGTTTATCCTCTGGCTCCCAGATCTCACCTCAGGACCAAATCCTTTCCAGTCTACCAAAACAAACCCCTACCCTCTCCTTTCTAGTATCCAGATCCTCCTTACCTCGAAGACATCGGTGGAATCCAGCTTGTGGTGTCCGGAGTAGGAGTAATTTTGTCGGTTGAGCTGTTGAAGATGACTGGCTTAAGGAAGAAACGTTAAAAGAGTTAGGAATGCGCATGCTGGTATGCAGACGCCACGGTTGATGCGGCTGAGAATTTCAAATGGACCCAATAACCGTGGTCCCAATTTGTTAGCTGGGATCTTCAGCCAACATACTTGGCGGACAGCCAGAACCCTTTCACCAGGAAGCTAAAACGGAAAGGGGTTCGGCGTCTTTTGTCTGCTTGACACTTGGTCCTGGCTGTAGCTTGGGCAATGATGGTGTGGACTTGCTCCAGATGGCTTTCAGATCACTACGCAGTCCTCCACCGCAGGAACATCTGCAGACATGGGTAACGGAAGAGGGAGGCCCGAGGATTCAGTCCGTATTTAATAAAAAGGGATCAGAACCGGCGAAGTGGAGTCCAGGAATTGTAAGAGACTCTGCACCTGGTAAGGAGAGAGGCCCAGTCGTCCTGACGGGTCATAGACGAGTGGCGGAGATAGCGACCTAAAGTCTGATTCATCACCCTCAACTTGGCCATTTAGTCTTGGGTGTTAGGCAGAAAGAGAGTCCAAGTTCTCCCTGCAACTGGTTGCACAAATCTCCAATTTGGCCACAAACTTGAACTCCTTTATCCGAGAGGATTTGCCGAGGGGAGACCATGAAGCCGGAAAATATGCTGGAGAGAGGCTGGCGAGACGTGGGAGCAAAGGCAAACCGGTAGGGGACAAAGTTGAGCCCTCTTCGAAAGGTTCAGTCACCACCCATGATAACGTGTTGCCAGAAGAATGGCGGCACTCCTAACAAAAGTCCCTAGCCACATGACATGAGACATGGGCTGGTAGGCACGTAAAAGGCAACAGAATACCCGCAGGTTTTAGTCGTGAGGGCTTGTTTCGTGCACAATATACACAGGACCCACAAAATCCTGACTCCCTTGACCAAATCAGCCACCAGTATAAATCGGGCAATTAAGGCCACAGAGCGCTGCACCCCAGGCGCCAGGCCACACGAGAGGAATGTCCCATGGGCATGTCAGGATCTTCTGTCGGAGACCAGGTCGCACATAAGTCTTGCGGGAGGCAGCTGCCGGAGTCCCACTGGCGCGGCAAGCACAATTCTCTCTTGCTCTCCATGAGGAACATATGCCTCGGACACTAGAGTCCCCCCACCTAACATCAAAGCAGGGACAATGCGTCATCCCTTTAATCCTTTTTCTCTGCAGAACGAAAATGGATTTGGGAGTCAAGCGAGAAAAGAAGAGGGCCCACCGGGCTTGACGTGGATTCAAGACGCTGAGCCGTCTGCAAATACGACGGTTTTTTGGTTGTCCGTGATATGCTGACTGGAAAACGGGCTCCCTCCCAGCAGATGGCGCCACTCCTCCAAGCAGCTGGAGGGCTAGAAGCTCCCATCTCCCATGGAATACTTTTCTCTCAGCGGATGAGAAAGGTTTTGGAAAAAAAAAAACAAGTGAGTGTTCGGTCCCCTGGGACCCTTCTGGGTAAGGACTGCCCCAGCGCCCACGGAGGCGGCCATCACCCTCCACCTGGAACGGCTTCAGTTTCCGGTCAGGTAAGGACTGCAACGGAGGAAAAGCAGTTTTTCATTTCGTGAAGGCTTCTTCTGCCGCTGGTGGCCACACAGGGATACTCAGAGTCGTAGTTCCTCAGAGCGCGCTCCTAACCCGGAACGTCAATTCGAGTCCAAGGGGATGAGGCCAACTCAGGGTAGATGGAAGGTCCCGAGCTGCCAGTTGTGCGTCCTTGACCTGTGCAAGAGCCCTTTCTTAAATGTACCGATGAGGCTCATGTTCCAGCAAGTTCGGACGCCAGGGTGCGGCATTGAACCTGCGTATCTCGCCACCGATGAGTTGCCTGACACAGGTTCAACATGCAGACTCCGCAAGGAGGATCGTGCTGGTTCCTCGACGACTGACCCCGGAACTCTGACGAAACGGCGGTGAGCTAGAACCTAAGACCGGTCGTCTCTGTCCAAGCGGAGTGCCCATCCAGGGCTTTCCCGAAGAAGGCTGAGGACAAATGCCACCTTGGAACCGCTCTGTGGCAAATTGCGAGCGGCTAAGTTCTATGTGCAAGGAGCACTGGTTATGAACCCCTGCCACAACTGGGATCTCCACATACGTTGCCGGGTAACAGAAAAAAAGTTTTTCCCCCCCCCCCCGCGCGGCCGGCTTCAGGAGACTGTGTTGCTGATGCTGGTTAGCTAGTAGCTTTGTAGCATGGCGGGTGACTTGCTCTAGCTGGTTCCGCTGGGCTGGCAATCGCCCGGGACTGGTGGATCACGTGGTGGTAGATCAGGCTGACTGGGGAGGAGGAGCCCATGGTGGGATCCAGGGCCGGATCTTACTGTCAGATCAGTGTTCCTCTGGACCCCCCCCACGGGAGATGGAACTAGCCGACACCTTGGACCCGGAATCCAAGTGGCACCTGGTTTTCCATTCACCAGAGCCCTCCGCAAGCGGTTGGACTTGCTCGGCGGATACCACCAGGTCGTTCCCCAGGCGTGAACCAGCCGCGGTGGCAAGCCGAGGTGAGGTACATTAGGCAGAAGACGTCCGTAGTCAGGTCCAATGCTCGGGGTCAGGGCAGGGGCAGAGATGCGAGGTCACATCCAAATCCGGGTTCAGCAACGGAGTTCCAGGCAGGTGGGAAACGGGAACACATGCCCACGGAACACAGCAACACGGAGAACTCGGGTAACCCGGGAACACAGGACTCGGGAGCGGAGACACACAGGAACGCAGGAATACACAGGAACGCAGATATCACCACCAGGAAGCTTTCTCTAGCTGTGAGGAACCAAGATCCTCAGTGAAACACAGTCAGAGCAAGGATTCTTAAGGTGAGGTGTTCGCCGTGCACCAATAAGCGGTGCGCAGGCCTTTAAATTTCGGAAGGAGCCCCGCGAGCGGCCCTAGGAGGCGGGGCTCGCGCGCAACGCAGTCCGGGCAAGAGCAGAGCCTGGAGAGTTAAGTGAGACCGGCACAGCGGGGGCACACGGATGAGCACGGCTGCCCCCGCGATCCGAGACAGGGATCGCGGGAGCACCCTGACAATGTTTGTACTTAGTTGAATTTTATGCAAGTCGGAACTGTATATATTATAATTGTCACTCCACACAAAGAATTTTTGGTCCCAGTGACAATTGGATTTTGTTTTATTTTTTTTTGCTGGCAATGGGACCAAGGATTATCAATAAACCTCATTACCGACAACTTAAACCTGGATCATTGCTGCCTGGGAGGAAAGTAAACATTCAGAGATCTTCACCGAAGTCACAATAGGCCAGAGGTGGTCCGTCTGAAACTAGGGTCGTCTGTAAAAGTGGTTGGGTTAGGGTAGTAGGGACTCACCGTATCCATAATATGGGATCCCCCACCTATTTACAAGTAATTATGAAACCACATCTTCTATTGGGCAGGTTTTTGGGCATTTAGGACTGGTTGCTGATGAGCCCTCATTTTACAACTCACAATGGGTCTGACCAGAACGTAGCCCAATCGTTTGTATCTTCCCCATGTTTAGTACGGTTTTAATGTTCTTCTTCTATTTTAAAATAATTATTTATGCATTTAGGATAAAGAATAATCAATAAACCAAAGGGTGTTTTCCATTTTGAGGGCTATGTGCAAAAAGTATACAAAAGATGAAACACAGATGAAATAGAATCCAAGCACCTAAATCAGCCCCCAAGCTACAGAGAGCTTATAAAACCAATGAACGAATGATACGAGATTAAAACCACACTCACACATCCACGCATCCACACCTCCCACCACAATCCACCAGACATATGAGGTAAATTAGGCCAGCTGCTCTGAGGTCTTCCAACCATTCTGCGCAGATTTTGCAAACCTAAGGTACCTTCCACCTCTCATGTTAGGTTTGAAAAAGGGGAATAATCATCTGCTGACTTGTTCAACTATCTCTGCACCCCTGTTTATATGGATCCTTCTAAGCCATAACAATAGATTCATGGCACAAGAGTAAAAATCTAAAAAATATTTTAGCATGTGACCCCTTAATCACTTTCCAGATTACAAACCAAGCAAACAGTGCCCGTGAGGTGATAAGTCTAGGAATCCTCAAATTTGAATGAAAAATGAGAGAACTCGGAACGAAAGGGGGAACGCAAACAATGGAGACATGTTTGCACTGCAGCCATGATCTGACACATTATCTCCATCTAACACTACTACGGCATAAAATATATGTTAATGCAGAACCAGGATAAAACAAGGGATCCTCTGTCACTCAGCACCAAGGCAAACGAAGAAGTAACCACCTCCTTCTAGTTATCTTAACGACAGGTCGGGGATATCATTACAATACTTGTTCTGCGTGCCCTATCACAGAGCCTGGACACAGTAGGTTGAAATAAGGCGTGAGGGGCTTGGGGAAGGTCAAAGTCCTGATGAACCCCTCCAGCGAATTTACCAGCTGAGGAGACAGGGATAAAATGAGCATATACAGATTGTATAAAACTGAAAATAGGAGAATTGTACACTTTTCAGAACCTTCAACTGCTTACCAATATCAGCACTGGACCACAAATGCAAAATCCTAACCTGTTGATGTGGTGTAGCTGGGGGAAAAATTTTCCCTGTACATTAATAACGGCTGAAAAGTGGCCAAGCATTAGACTGGTCATGGTTAGCTGATCCAAGTGAACAGGCTTTCTTCCACAACCGGCAGGTCAGCCGAGGGGATGCAGCATAAGTGGAGGGCCGCAAAAATGAATGCATGGTTTCCCCTTGGGCACTCCCAGTATAAATGGATCCGGGCATCCCCGGTAGATGGTAAAGGTAAATGGTTCCAATCTCTCGGAACTTCAGCCAAAGGAGTATTAATAATAACTTCCCACTCTGGGAGGGGTTCCAGGCATGCTCATCCAATACAAGCCTGGTAAAAGATCAGGATTAATATTGTGCTACAGTAAATGTCATCAATAATACGTTTAACCCTTTCCCTCAGACAGATAGGAAACACAGCTGCAACCAGGAATGGGCAGTATACGGTGTCAAATACAACAAATAATCCCTGAAGAATAGCTAGTTATCCTGTAGATCAGGCTCTCAGTAATCATATAGGAATTTAAAGGGAGCAGGTTTTGTTCTAATGATAGGGTGCCATTACACCTTCAAGACCTGACTCCAGCTCTCTCCCCCCTACCCAGAAGAAGGCAAAAGACTGTTGATGAGAAAGTGGGGATTATCCAAATAGTAGCTTGAGGAAAAAGAGATCACCTGTCCCTGGGCCAGAATCACATGAGAATCCTCAACCTGGGCACTGTATAACTAGAAACAGGGCAATACAGGAACCTACACAAAGTATAGTAAGGATAGGATCCCATGAGGATGCCCTGCAGCGCTATAGCTTCATTACCATATTCGAGGTCCAGGCACCGAGGCATGCCGAGCTGTGACCTAAATGTAGAAGTAGAGATTGTATCTGCCTATTAAGTAAATAGGGGCGAATATTATGTAAAACTCCACCATAGATGTTCTTTCATTCTAATCCTGGCCCCAGCTTTGCCTGCTGAATGGCAATTGAGGAGCATCAACTCTGTAAAATAGCTTTATACGACTTTTGCCGTCGATTTCTTATTCTCAACCATAGTTACTCTTCCAGTATAAGTAAGACCAAGCCCGATGACCTGCACGTGGGGTGGGGGGGGGGGGACTGTGGTCCACCTTTTGGAAACCCTGTAGTCCCCCTAGTGAAGTAAATCGCATTTTGGGGTCCTGTACTCCTGGTGTCCTAACACATGTGTGGTTGTCATCAGCTGTCCTAATAAGGTATATGTACTATTATTACATATCAGAATCATGACTTTCATCACATTATGATGGACATACGTATACAGGTCCTGATGCTCGAGCCATTCCTTCTCTCTTTCCAGTCCTTCCTTTTGGTTTTCAGTAATGGAGCCTGTTGAGATGGAGCTATAGCGGGGGCCAGTCTTGGCTAGTGGATGATGGCACTTTGCTTCTGATTTTTGTAGCCTTGTAGATTCCTTTGCAGTAAGTTTGCGTTGTCCCATGAATTAAACTATACCTGAGAAGTAACTGTCAAAATGTTGCATAGAGCAATGGTCAAAGCGGGATAAAAAAAAATTCCACTTAACTTTTTTACTCATTTTATACAGAATTGTAATAGCTTAGGGGGGTTTCAGGTTGTAATTTTGTAGAATAAATGTACCTTGGAATAGTCTTCAATATCATATTGTGGGTGTCACACTCAAGACTTTACCGAATAATTTATTCCTCATTCCTGGGAATAGAATCAACTCGTGAAATAGGGGCCCAGTCACCAAATCATGTGGCTTGTGATTTAGATAGCATGAATATTGATGACATTTAGACAATGGGGGCTCATTTCTAATGTTCTCTAATATTTCCATTTTGAATTGTTGCCGTGTCGGCATGAAAGCTGCAGAAATGGGGGGGCGTGGCAGTCAGAAAACCCGACTGATTCCGTAATAAACCGCAGAATTTAAAAACAAATTGTGTCGCACTCACATACACCGAAAGAATAGGTGAACTCCGGCGGACCTCGTGCTCACGACACATTCAGGAACCGGCTCGGACGTACACCTTAGTGAATCCCTCTGCAACCCTAATCTTAGTCTGCCAGCACCACGGGATCGCGACAGGACCAGGTAAGTAAATCTTCCCCAATAGGTCTACTGCCTTCAATTGCTTAAACAGCACATGTTATTTGTATTATTTGCTAAATATATGCACTTAATAGTGGTGAGGGTCTCTCTCAAGGAACAGACACCGCATGTGGCTTTTAGTTTAGATTTGCAGGAGCCTGTTGACCTCTTCCCTAACAACTACTTACCTGCTCTAATACATGCTACATTAGCAGCCACCACTCAGGTATCCCGAGAATCACAATTACTCTGTCTCCTGGTTATCAGATCACAAGCATCAGAGACATTCGCCACTTTTCGCGGGGTGAAAATCCCAACTCACAAAGGGCTCCATTTCACCTCCTTTCCCTTCCCATTTATCCACCAAGAGCAGTGTTGGGCTTTTCTACTGCATCCTGGGAAATATCATCATCGTTTATTATTATATGACTTCTATATCCATCATTATATCCACTCTTGTTACAATTATTACCTTTTCTGCCGCAGTCCATTTGTCTAATGCACTTGCAAATTGACGTTTTCTGGGACATGCAGTTTTGTAATTCCTCCTTATATCTTCATAATCTGAGAAATTTTGTGGGGAGTAAAATGTTTGGGCCCTTGCTGATGAAATCTTGCACAGTCCGTGGGTTATTATAGGGTTGGTGGGTGGTTTGACTTTAAGAAGAATTTCATGTTATGCTTAGTTTCGATCTCTGACAAAGAATTTTTCTTTTTTAAACATTGTGGACAGGGAAAGATTTTCAGGAATTGTTTGAGAGTAGGCTGTTTCTACTTCCCAGGGAAACCAATCAATTCAGGTTTATGTTATAACGGTGAGAACTAAAAAGGAGAGCTCTGATTGGTTGCCAGAGTCATTAGAATACTTCTGCTTTCAGACACTTCTGATAAATCTCCCCCAAAGTTCTTCAAAACCCTGCACTTGCATAGCTCAGACAAACATTTTGATGCTTGTATCTACCGCATGTGTTTTGGCTCATCCTTGATAGTTTGTGTTGTAGACTGATTTTATCAGATCACTTTCAAATTCCCTCATCTCACTAATAAAAAAAAGCGATTACCATCAATAACATGACAAAGATCCTCACATCACAGAGGCCCTGCCATTCATCCCCACTGACCAAAGCTTTCCTATAAAAGGGATGTCGTCTCCATCCGGAGAATACAATAAGCATACTCACAGTATGTGAAGTAGAAGCTCAACAACAATAGATATTGCTTCCCATTCTGGATGTAAGTGAATTCTGTGGAACACCACAACGAGCCGGAGGCTGGAGAAATAAGCTGGATCTGGTGGACTCATACCTAGAGCACGCTTAGTACTATTAACTATTGTTCTGATAGAAAGTTAGTAATAACTAACATATGTATAGTGAATAAATTCAGTACGGTTATATAGCGCAATCCTGTTCCTACCTTTGGATAATTCAAGCAACATAGCAAAAATGACAACATGTAATCAGCTTCTTCAGTGCACCCTCGCCTTGACCTCCTGGTACACTTGTTTTATCCTTTCCTTTATTTCCCAGCAACTCTACTTAACACAATGACGGACACTCCCTAGGCTGATGCATCATAGGAAAATAGTGCACGGAACATGCACAGGAATCACCTATAGTACCATGAAACTTATCTCGTAACAAACTTGGAGATTGTATGTCTGGAAAGCTTCTAAAATCCCCTTTACCCAGTGAATGATGAATCTTTTATAGACTGAGTGCCCAAACTACCACCAAAACCCACTTATTTTAGTCAAAGGGCCAACATGGTATTTAAGCAGCAAGTTTTTTTAACTACACTGTCCTCCTCCCAATTTTCAGTCGTTCAGTTTCCTGATCACCATACAGAAAAGAAGGTTGGAAAATTGAAATTGGTCATCTAACTTTTTCCAGGTTCTCCTGAACGTAACATCAGAAGCCTCCCAATGATAACACCACCGCTGTCCCCACTTAGCATGGCACTCCTGGGCTTCCTTGGACTGCAGGGAGGGAGTCATTGCCGGGCACACTCTGTGCTTGGGGAGGGGGAGCCCTGGGGCCCACATGAGAGGGCTCTGGTGTCACATCTGGACCCTGTGCCATAGGTTTGCAAATCACTGTCCTAGACCACGCACTGGCACAGTTTGGTAACCTGGACAATTATTTATCAGTTTTAACCATGATATTCTTATTAGTTAGCAAGTAAGACCCCCTTTACAACAGGGTTGATCTTTAGGGCAAGTGATCTGGAAGATACATAAATCCTTTTTGATCTGCCATACCTCCTCCATTTTTTCTTAGCTTAAGATCTGTATGGGTAGGTTCCCATCACCCCCATGTGTTTTTTTTTCACGGTCCGATTTCCAGGGGTCAGGCTCTAATGGTGCACTTTAGGGAAGGGTCAGATCATGGAGAAGTGACAGAACCTATGTAATTCCACTATCACAAGATTGGTTAACTCAGTTGGACTTTTGGGAGCATTTGAAGGAAATTGGTAGTATCCATGTTTCATCAGGGAATTTTTGCTTCAGTTGACACTAGCCAAGGTCCACTTTGTTTCCCTGTGTCTGGATATAAAAAGCACTACATTGATTCCTGAAGTCAGCATCTCCTATCGCTATCTCAAGATTCCCAGTGTTCAAATGCTAGCGTTATCAACACTGCTCCTATGTATTCATGAGGGGGGTCCAAGCGCTGCCTCTCCCTAACACCGCCTCCTCCCTCTCCATACTCTGGCGGTGACTGCTGAGCTCATGCTGAAGTCAACGCCCCGAGTCCTGCCCCCCCTCACGAAATGCCCAACCACTATTGTACTTCGCAGCAGTGTTTGCTACTGTAGTGTCCGATACTACATTGTATTGTTTTGTATAGGGCTATAGTATCCACTTGGCGGGGTAGCAAATTTGAGCTTATGAGGTGAATTTGTAAAGGTACGGGATTTTGGACTTGCCGTTGTACGCCAGAAAAAAATTGCAAACAAGGTTATAATTTGCCCTCCATTGCCTTCAATATATACCTTTTTTATTGTTTCTTATTCTACAGTTTTTATATTCTTTTTCTAACAGCAAATAAGAGAATTAAGATTATATATGTTTCATTTAATGGGTCAACTTGTATAAACTAATGTAATAATGATTGTGTGCTTGCACTTATACAGGGCTACATAGTCATGTGATTGGAATATTGGACACGAGGAGCCGAGCTGTGACTCACAACAGCTGACAGAAGCAAATGTGTTACTAGAGTAGACATCTGGGAGGAGACGGCCTCCATGGAAGTCCTGTTTGCACATGGATTTCTCTTTTTGGCCTTGTCCCACATCGCTGGGGAAACCGCATGGCTACTATGTGTTTGTTCTGTGATTATCGGGCCATTTAATACAATTATCCGGCAGATATCTCTCTAGGGTTTGTAGGTGAGGGCAGTTTACTAACATAGCTACAAGTCAGTGGTAAGTAATAAAACGCCGTAGTTGTAGTAATGTTCTAATGCGGAGGAGGAAGGCTGATGCAGGGGTAAGACTATCGCTGTACTTTAACTAACCCCTCAGAAGGTGCTCATATATTTGGAATAGAAAGTGCAGCTAAAAAACTCTTTTTCAAAGAAAATCTCCCTATTTTGTTTTTACATTATTTTATCTTTGCTGATTTCCTGACCTATTGTCCCAAGTTTGATCCCCCAATGTCATTAATATATTTACAATCCCCATTAAGATATTCAATCTTAACAATAAAAACAAACCCCCCCCCGCACAAAATTACAAATATTAACCCATCGCCGGCCCATTACATATTGCAAGTTGTATGAAGGTCAATCCGATACCTTATTTACACATGTTTTCCCCAATGTAATGGTATTCTGATAATAGCGCAGCCCCCGGAGAACGCAATATTTGGGTAACCCAGGGCCGGGCGGGGATGAACTGGCTGTCACATTGGATGGGATATAAATTCTGTTCTTTGTACCAGATGTTGATTATACGACTAGTAAAGAAAGCTTTCCCACCGTACAGGCTGCGCTATGTGTGTATTAATCTCCCTATAGTATGACACGAATACATGCGGTTATTCGCTGGAGGGAAGAAAGCGCCAGTCTCCGGAGGTGTGAATGTGAGCCTATTCCTGGATTGAAGTCTTCCTGCTTTACACAACGAGGATAGCGCTGGTTCATAGAAGAGTCGAAGATCGTAAGTGTAAAGGTACAGACGTTTTTCTATTTCAATTTGTGAACATATGAAACTGAGTGACAGTTGGAAACTCCTCCGCAAGACTGTATATTGTATGTGCCCCTGTAATAACCCTTATATATATAATATATTATATGTATTATATATATATATATTAATTATATCCTAAATATCATATATACAGTATATATATAGCTATATAACGTGGCCCCATTCCTTCTTACTATATACATCAGTGGTCCGTTACACATATACCTTTATACAATCAGTGCCCCCTTGTACTTATGTAATATAAAGACAGGTATTGACATGTAACTCAGAGCCCCCTAAAGGAAACATACCATCATGGATCTCCCATAAGGAGTGCCTCTAATGTAGTAAGGGCCCTTTTAAGGCAATCCTTAGTCCCTGGACTTTTTTTAATCTTTTAATTGGGTAATATCTAATTTGCCAATTTGTCCATCGAAGCAGTACGCCGTTTGCGGGATGAGGAGTGCCTGCTGCTTCTGCGTAGCTGTCCCTGAAGCATCCGGTAGGCGAGCAAGGTGGCTACTGGGCGTGTAGTAGCGCACCGTGTAGCCTCAGCTCCGGCTACCCCACGTTCCCGTAGCCTCTTGGTAAATAGCATGATTACCACAATTAGATTCAAAAAAAGTGCTTAAAGGGCTCATCCTAAAAGTACATGAGAGGCCCTAACCACGGTCTACTTATAGGTACTCTGTGGTTGGTAGGTTTCCTTACAATACCTATAAACAGGAATAGGCCACATTCAGGAGACACTTGTAAGACGTGATAATATCATCGGGCAAGACGACTCATGGTGCCAGGTCGTGGTCGTGAGTCAATGTATGTCCACTCGCCTCGCTGTAACTACTGCCGTACGCAGATATAATAAAGAAGCTCTATCTCCGGCTTAAGATTGGCCGTGCTGCGCATGCTGCTATTGAGAGCGGGAGGGGTTAGCAGCGCAGTACAGAGGCGGGTCGAATCACACGTTAGTGGTGAATCTAACCCTTACTCATACGATCTTATACTTCAGTGGCCCACCTTACACATTTACCTATACTTCCACATATATATAAAGTGCGCTGCCCTTACACACACGATAAATAATTTTTTGGACCGCTTTTTTTTGACGGACTGAAAACGCATGTGTTTTTGTATGTTTACCATGGTTGTGCTGTGTATTCAATCTGTTTTCCCATCTGCCTAGATGAAGATAAACAGGTGTAAACCACAAACGCATGGTACACAAACAAAACGTCGTTTCCAAGAAACGTACTGTAGTGAACATCGCCGCTCAAGGATGTTGGTCACACACACGCCATTGCTTCAATTTAGAAGCTGAATCACTGCTCACTGGGGGTGTCGCCAGCCCACCTTTCAGGTGTGCAGTCACACAACCGCTTTTAACGAGAGATTTGGCCTGATTACGCTGATAACAGTGCGTTTACAAAAACACCAATGTTCAACATGTGTTTAATGCATGCTTGTTACATTGTGTTAACAAACACATGCATTAACGCGATGTTACACATGCCTTACAGCTGTTTAGTAGCAATCTCTCTTCACTGTTGCAATGTTTTTTTAAACGCGGCATGTGACCGCACCCCTCAATGTTTAAGGTCCCAACATTTCATCCCACCTGCTTGCTTGAAAAAACTGCGTCTGAAAAAGCTGGGGGTGAATGGTGGCTGCACCTAATTTTGAACCCGTTGTTGGATCCGTTTTTAAGCAGTCTGTTAACGTATCCGTTTTTTGACAGGTTTTACCATTGTCTTAATTAAAACTGTCAAAAACGGATCCTTTTTTAAAAAAAACGCTGCGTTTTTAAAGAACGATCATTTTTTATAAAACGCACTACTTTTTTTAGCGGACTGCTTAAAAACGGACCAAAAACGTGTTCAAAACGCCAGTGTGGCATCACCCTAGTAGAGATGGTGCTGCCAGTGGGGAATTTTAAAACTAGATAGTTCTTTTTAAATTTCCACTTCTGTCAAACTACTACATTTATATATATTATATACACGTATATACTCCGAGTATAAGCCGATGAGTTTACGTGTCTGGCAGATTTATACTAAGGTGGTCTGTGAAGGTGTGGACTGTCAGCATCAGCCGCGGCCGAGTCACCACCAGCCAGGTGTGGGAGGAGCAGTCCGGGAAAAGGTTAGCGCCATCGACCGCCCCTTCATGAATATGTCGGACCACTGTGGGCTCGGTTATTTGAGGATACGTGCGCTGCATAGTCTTCTAGATTTATCGGAGGGTTTTCAAGAAGGGGAAGCGCTAGAAACTGCTGACGTTTGTAAGCAAATCCTAGTGCACTTTTCTAAGGTGGAGGTCTTCTTTAAAGAAAAACCAAAGGTCCCCTAAATCAGTATCAAACCCTTTGTGACAAGCGAATCAATAAAAAATGTGAGATTCCCCGTAGAGCGTTTTTTAATAAAAAGACCGCCCCCCTTCTGTGTATCACTAATTGATATAACATGGATCCTGAAGATTTTGGGACTGGGCAAGCTTATGGAATTTTTATAGTGAGTGAGAAAGTTTTCGTAAAAACCTTCCCCTGACACAATATGGGTCATTAATGTGATGTCTGGGCGTCTCCTGTGCGCCCCATGGATTACATTTTGCGGTACCATCTACAAGCAAAACGACCCCCGGAGGAACAGTAAGGATTCCTCTGGGTTTAATTTTCATCTCAAGTGGATTTTCTCTCTTCCGATAGGTGTTCAGTTACAACAGGCTGCTCCTTCAGAGACAGTCCATTTGAATGGTAAGTTTTAGACGTTTGAATCGGGAGCTCATCCTTCTCTATTAGACAATGGGAACATGTAAAACTCAAGAGAAAAAAACTTTTACTACAATTTTAAGAATACAAATAACAAGATGGATGAATCATCTGGAAGCAGCGGCCCCTCTACCAGATGAATAAGACACATGAGCCCCTTCCTTCCAAATCCACACCGCCCATCATTTAAACACCCAGAGCACATGACTCTTGGTGACAGAATAGGCCCCTACATCCCAGGTCTAAACCTCACCATTACATATATAGTGTTTATATACTGACTAATGTGACTAATTAGTGATCACACACACGCACAGGGTGAAAATCATTGTTACTGTCATGCAGGCTTATAGGTAAGATGAATAACTGACTGTATCCAAGTACAAATCTGACTTTCCACTGTAGTCTTATAAAATAATGGGGATATATATTTATATAGGGCTTTATATGGCTACAAGCCCAGGAATAATCACAAAAATTTAGAACGCACCGATTTTTCCGTGCGATGTGGGCCTTTCTGATGTTACGCAACAATTTTTTATATTTACCATTGTTGCTGTTTGTATCAACTTGCTCTATCTTCATTTGTGTTATTTTTATCCTCATTGAATTGGCTCAATACTGTGTCAAATTAGGACTATTTAAGTTAAAGTTAAAATAGTTTAATAATAGTTTAGGACCCTACTAGTGGCCAATACAGTAGTGTAACACATCCTCCCACTATATCCTGTACACCCAGGATGTATTAGAGCAACGCCCGCCTTATTCCGGCCAGTGCTTATTACAGGCTGCAATTATTCATGGAGACACCTATTGATGTATAGAATATATAAACATGAGTAGGCCCCTATGACATCAAACAGCCAACAGAAGGATGTGTTACAAGAGGTAGACCTTATACAGAGGAAAGTTGATATAAGTCCTACTATTTATGTATTTTGTTCTTTTTAGCCATTTCACACATGGTGGGGGTAAACAACAACGAAAGAAAGGATGAAAGAAAGGATGAAAGTAGGATGAAAGGAAGGATGAGTACGGAGTGAAAGGAAGGAGGAAAGAAGAGACAGAGAGCGATAGAAGAAATAAGAAAAAAGGCGAGGAACGAGGGAAGGAAGGACTAGCGGAATTAGAACAGAGAAAAGCAAAATAAGAAAAAAGAGAAAATAGAAAAGTAAATTAAAAATAGAGAAATCAGAAAAAAACTGTCAGAAAAAGAGAAGCCTTAATCATGTAATTTCTTTCTCAGATTAATTTTACCGCAACTAAAATAAGTATAGTCATGCTCTCCTCACTTTAGCCTGTGGCAGTTTTCGCAGTCATGTAGGATACAACCACCATCCAAACATCCAGTGTTTCATGGCCTGAGAAAAATAATGCAAGAAGAAACAAAGAGAGAAAACTAAAAAGAAAGAAAATGTAAAAATAGAGAATCACGAAAAAAAGTCAAAGAAGAAGCCTTAATCATGTAATTTCTGCGAATATTTACTGTGCAACGATAAAATAAGTATATCATGCTCCTACTGTAACCTGGGCAGTTTTTCCTTTCTTTTCATCGGATACTTACCACCATCCACACCATCCGTGTCTCATGACTGAGAAAAACCTAAAAGAAAGAAAAACAAAGAGAGACCTAGAAAATCAATGTAAAAATAGAGAATCAGAAAAAAAGTCAAAAGAAAGAAGCCTACTCATGTAATTTCAGTACCATGGAATACAACCACCATCCAAACACCCCCCGTGTTTCATGGACTGAAAAATAAAGAAAAGACAAACAAAAGTAGAGAAAATAGAAAAGGAAATGTAAATAGAATAAAAATAGAAATTATGAATCTGCAGAATATACGTACTAAAGTATCTCCAGCAATTCGTCATTAGTTCATCCAGAAGCCTACCAAGTTCCAACCATCATGTGTTTCTGTGCACATCGTGCGTGCCAGCGTGAAAAATCGAATATCGGATGCTCACCACTGGTGTCTTATGGCATGTATAGTGATCTACTAACACACCGTTTAAATGGTGAGAAATAAGAAAGACAGTAAAGACAAAAGAAAAGGGAAAATGTAAAAATAGAGAATCGAAAAAAAAGTCAAAAAGAAAGCCTTTAATCATGTAATTCGGCAGAATATTTTACTGTCAACTAAAATAATTATAGATCGCCTCCGGTACTGTAACTGGGGCAGTTTCAGTCCAGGAAACAACCACCATCCAAACCACCCCCGTTTTCATGGACTGAGGAAAAATAAGAAAAGAAAAACAAAGAGAGAAATAGAAAAAAATGTAAAAATAGAGAATCAGAAAAACAAAGTCAAAGAAAGAAGCCTTAATCTGTAATTTTTCTGCAGAATATTTTACTCTGTTCACTAAAAATAAAGTATATCATCCTCCTACTGTAACCTGGGGCAGTTTTGTCCGATGGCCATGCAACCACCATCCAACCATCCCAGTGTTGTTCATGCTGAGAAAATACAAACGATAAACAAGAGAGAAAAGAAGAAAGAAAAAAAGTAAAAGGGAGAATCAAAAAAAAGTCAAAGAAAAACCTTATTCCATGTATTCTGCAGAATATTTTACTGGTCCAACTAAAAAGAATAAAGTATAATTCTCCTCCTCACTGCACCTGGGGCAGTTTTTCATCCATGGCATGCAACCACCATCCCCACCATCCAGTTTTTCATGGACTGAGAAAAATTACAAAAATAAACAATGAGAAAAGAAAAAAAGAAGAAAATAAAACGGGAGAATCAAAAAAAAGATCAAAAAAAAGCCTTAATCATGTAATTCTTTGCAGAAGATTTTGCTGTCAACTAAAATAAAGTATATTCATCCTCCTACTGTACTGGGGCGTTTCAGGCTCAGAGCAAATACAACCAGCCAATCCACACCATCCAGTGTTTCATGGACTGAAGAAAATAAGAAAGAAAAACAAGAGAGAAAATAGAAAAAGGAAATATGTAAAAATAGTAGAATCAAAAAAAAGTCAAGAAAGAAATGCCTTAATCATGTAATTTCTGCTGCAGAATATTTTACTGTCAACTAAAAATAAAGTAATCCATCCTCCACTGTCCTGTGCAGTTTTTCAGGGCCATAGGCACTGTCCACCACCATCCAAACCATCCATGTGGTTTCATTGACTGAGAAAATTAACAAAAAGTATAACCAACAAAGATAGAAAAAATAAAGAAAAGAAAAAGTTAAAAGGGAGAACAGAAAAAAGTCAAAAGAAAGAAGCCATAATCATTGTAATTTTCTGCAGAATATTTTGCTGTCACTAAAATAAAGTATATCATCCTCCTACCCTTACCTGTGGGCGTTTTCAGTCCATGGAATACACCACCATCCAAACATCCAGTGTTCATGACTGAAAAATAATAGAAAGAAAAACAAGAGAGATAATAGACAAGAAAATGGTAAAATGATAGATCAGAAAAAAGTCAAAAAAAAGACAGCCTTAATCATGTAATTTCCATGTCATGGAATAAACCACCATCCACACCCAGTGTTTCATGGACTGAGAAAAATAACGAAAGAAAAACAAGAGAAGAAGTAAAAGAAAAGAAAATGTAAAAAAAGAGAATCAGAAAAAAAAAGTCAAAAGAAGAAGCCTTACATTAATTTCTGCAGAATATTTTACTGTCAACTAAAATAAAATAATCATCCTCCTACTGTAACCTGGGGCAGTTTTCCATTCCTGGAACACACCACCATCAAACCATCCGTGTTTCATGGATTAGAAAAATCTAACGAAAAGAAAAACAAAGAGAATACCTAAGAAAGGAAATGTAAAAATAGAGATCATCTTACTGTCAACCTAGAAATAAAGTATATCATCCTCCTACTGTACCTGGGGCAGTTTTCAGTCCATGGATACAACCACCATCCAAACCATCCATTGTTTCATTACTGAGAAAGAAAGAAGAAAAGAAAGAAAATAAAAAGAGGAGATAAGACAGACGTCTGCTGCAGTGTCATCCTTTGCTGACAGGAGTAGTTGCTCATTCCTCTAGTGTTATGTTGCAGTTTTAGTCTTTTAGCAGGATAAGAAATGTTCTCATGATGTTCTCCAGAACTTGTTCCAGTAACTTTCGGTCTGTAGATCTTGTCTAGACGTATCGTACACACGAATACTGGACATTTTATTCATACCAAATCAGCTCATCCTGTGCAGCGCATGTTCCAGTATTCTATGTACATAACGTCTAGAAAGATCTACAGACCCAGAAGTTACTGGAACCAGTTCTGGAGACGGGGTTTTTCAAGTTAGGTGGGGGATCCTCACCGGATAACGATTCCACGCCTGTCGACTGACAGCGCTGACAGGCTGAACGCTTATGACAGATAGAAAGCCGGGATGTCTCATAATTTCCACTCGCCCCGGTGAAGAAGCTCAACCGAAGAATTGAGCAGCTCCTCCTCCTCATTTTTCCGCCTTTCCTCTCTTTGTACGTAAAGGCGGGAAACTGGCTAGTTTTTGCAGGGCCTCCTGGCTCTTGCTATAGTACTTTATGCATTTAATTTTTCGGGAGGGCCTCCGTCCCGGTGCATACTGTTTTAAACCTTTTTGGAGTGCCACATACAGCCATCTCATCATTTCAATTTTTCTGGAGGGCCACCGACCCGTTCCTCTGTTTTAAACAATTTGTGGGACTGCCCATACAGACGCAATCTATTCAATTTTCTGGAGGGCCACCTACCTGCTCCGCTGGTTTGAAAACTTTTGGGACATGCCACATACGGTCACTCAATCGATTCCTTTTTCTGGAGGGCCACCTACCCTGCTCTCTGGTTGAAAACTTTTTGGGACTGCCACATACAGGCACTCAATCTCTTCTATTTTCTGAGGCCACCGAACCGAGAAAGACACAGTACCTGCTGCTCTGGTTGAAACTTTTGGGATGCCAGCATACAGGCACTCAATCTATTCAATTGTTCTGGAGGGCGCCACCTACCTGCTCCTCTGTTGGAAAACTTTTTGGGACTGCACATACAGCACTCAATCATTCAATTTCTGAGGCCACTCTACCTGCCTCCTCCTGGTTTGAAACTTTTTGGGACGCCACATACGGCACTCAATCTATTCAATTTTCTGGAGGGCACCTACCTGCTCTCTGGTTTGAAAACTGTTTCTGGGACTGCCACAACAGGCCCTCAATCTATCGCATTTTTCTCGGAGGAGCCTCCTACCTCTCCTCTGTTTGAAAACTTTTTCGGGACTTGCCCACATACCGGCACTCAATCTATTCTATTTTTCTGGAGGGCCACCTACCTGCTCCTCTGTTTGAAAATTTTTGGGACTGCCACATACCGGCACTACCAAATTAAATGTCGCATAGCACCTCCACACGTTTCTCCATTGCTACCTCCAAAAGTCGTCATATAGCTGCCTCCATACATCGTCCCTTTACAAACAGGTGTGTCAGGCAAGAATTTGGGATGTATGTTTCATGGTCCCACATCAAAGTTTTAACTTTGGTCGCCACCCAGCTGTGTTACTCCACAAAATAACTAATAAACTTTCTTGATCATTCTATCGCATACTATTAGTTCAGGCGTCGTGCGCGACAATCGGTGTACCGTTCCCCTCACTCCGCCAGATCCTAAACTTATAGAGAACGCTACTACACATCTAGAGTCTATACCAAGTTCTTAGAATGCCTGTTTGGCCGGAGTACAGCCTGAGACATAGAGGGGCCTTGGATTGGCGACAAGCTTTCGCCTGGTGCAGCGCAGCGCCAACTCCATGCCTCAAGAGCCAATAACATACTCTTTCACGGACAACCTTTAATCTACGCTCTAGTATTGCACTCCCTCCATACTGGTTCCCTTTATCCAAACGAGCTGAGGGGTCAGGCAGAAATATTTTGGTTGTTTTCATGGCTTCCATGTTAACTTTGTTTCTATCATACTGTTTTTGTGTAAAAAATGAAAGATAAAATATCCTGCTTATTTCGTTGCTTTCCCTTCCCCGCTCCGATCCATCCTTTTCCGCTCACCCCTCTTCCTTCCATTCCTCCCGCTCGTCGCACTACCTCCCCCTGTCTGGCCCTCTCGATTTACCCGATTATCCCAAGCGCCTCTCTCCCGTCTCAGCGCGCTCTCCCCCCGCCATTCTGGCCTCCTCGGTGCTCTTCCCCACTCCGTGGTTCGATCCTCCCCCAAACCTCCCTTACACCCCCACCATGCAACTCGATTCCTATCTTCCCGCATCCACCCTGCTGTGTAACTCCACACAAATATACTGCAAACTTTTATCATGTACCGATAACTATTTGAAAGCGCTTATTGCACTCACTCCGTGGTTCCTCTCCTGCCACCCATTGGTTTGACCTGAGTCCATTTAGTGGCTAGTCCCATATGCCACGACCTCCTCAGATATAGGCCACACTGCTCTCGGCTGCCTCTGGATACCGTCCCTCTTAATAGTTAGAGAGTCGGTCAATTATTGCATGTTTTCGATGCTATCTAGCTTCTTTCTGGCACTTCGTCATGGCCCTGCTGTTGCCATAATTTTGTGGCATATGGATGGCGATGTTACAGCAGCCTCAAGGCATCCATGTCATGCATGCCCCCTGCTCGTTTCCTTGTCCACGTATTCTTTAGGTGTTTCCCTCCTTTTTCTGAGTGTTCCCAGTGTTGGTGAGTGCCAAGCTTCGTCCTGTGCACGCACTGACTTGGGCTCTACCCTTGAAGAAATGCTCGAAGGTCTCTCCATTGACTTCATGGGGTTCGTTAGTTCGAGACTAGAACTCGAGCGCGCGGAAAAGTTACGTCTCGATAACGAGTACCTCACGAGCATTTTAGTGCTCGCTCATCCCATAAATAACACACATATAGCATATCCAACACATACAGTATAAGCATTTTACAGTAATAATATACAAACACCACATCACAGACAACGCATAACATCCATACGTACTATACACACAACATATACATTATCTAAACAGATACATACAGTATAGACAACAGCACCTACAGGCAATAAAGAACGCCTTCAGTATATACACAGCACATAGCGACTAAACATACATACAGTAATAGCCGTCACGTACATATGCAGCAAACATACCTACAGTATACACCACCACCTATACACTCCAGCATAAACATACATAAAGTATACTTACACCATCAGACATACACATACACATCTATTACAGTAGTAACACCACAACACTACAGCATAAACACTACATACAGTATACACCACATTATAACTTCATAGCAGCATTACGAGACATAAAGTATACACACCACTATACATACAGCATACACATACATTACAGTATAAACACCACAGACCACTACACACAACATACATACAATATAACACACACAATGATACATACAGCAATACAACATATCACACGGTACCATATAACACCCATGCAGTATAATACACATCACATACATAGTATAAAATTGAATATACTGAACATCAATGATCAGATAAGAAAAAAAAAAATAACAAGTAAATACACAAATAGATCAGAGACAAAAGGAATGTAAGTTAAAAAAACATATATCCATATACATCCCAGTACTCCAGATGCCACGCCCCGGAACACTGGGGGCCCCATGTGCTAACCCTGTAGATTATGATCCTGTTAGAATATTCATTCTTATTGTATGTATATTTACATAATTATTGGTTTATTATATATGTACAATGTTACTAGGGATTACTACAAAAAAATGAAATACTACTGAAATGTGTGTGATGTAGATCCATGCCAGTTGTTACCATTGATAGCTCTCGGCTTTTTAAAATCCTTCGTAACACCGGTCCTGATGATATATTGGACCTAGCGCAGATGACTTCCTGGTTCTGGGGTTGTCGGAGACAGGGGATGACGATGCTGAGGTGTTGGAGACTCTGCAGGGACACCTACCCACTGAAATTTGTCATTAGGTCCTGGATGTTGATCAGTGACACAATCAGACATGGCCATTTGTTGGAATGGTTGAGTGCTTTATTCTGCTATGCGTGCTACTTCTGCAGTTTTAACAGTGACGTCGATCCACCGTCTATGAAATATGGAAGCTCCAGCACAGATCCCCCCATCCCGCTCCCCAACGCCACCATCTGTATTGTGGGGGTGTGGAGAATAACGTGTGATAGTTCCTGTAGGACCACGATGTTGCAGCATAAATATTACGCCCCAATCCCCCCCCTAGTACAACCATTTCCTTGTGTTATGTCCAGCACCGGCCGTTTTCCTTGCAATCTATGCTCCCCATTTCTTTCTCCCCCCCCCCCCCCAAGCAGACATGTAAGTGCATCGTGATAGTAAAGTAGGAGTAGTGCACGCGGTGTGGATTCATGATTCTGGCGCACGTCTTATGAATCTGGCGCAGCAGCATACACTGGCCAGAACTTGTTTAGTGCAGTTTGGCTACAATAAGTAAAGGTCCCCTCTACTATACCATAGGGGTTATTTATCATACGCCAGCGCTCTGCAGCTCCGATACATGAAGGCTGCCGGCGACGTGGGGTCCTGCCGGCGTTTAAATATTGCCGGCTGCCGCAAGTGGCAGCGTGGGGACAATACAGCTGCAGTAGAGGGACAGTAAAGCCTCTGCACGTCTGGGTCGCGTCCCCGTCCCCCCCCCCACGCCAACACTGGGGGAAAGGTGGCATTTGGGAAAATAACTGCAATGCTTGCAAAAGTTTAGCATTGCCATTATTTCAGGGCTCTAACACATGATGGCGGGCAAAGGCCCTGTCATATCCCCCATAAGTATATATACAGCTTATACTTATAGACATGAAGTATATAAATACTCGCCAACCGGCACTTTCTAGTGGCAAAAAACTCTGTATCCCAATAACATAATTCCCCCAATACTTTAATATGTAAATCATAACACCGAGGCTCATTTGAGGGTGGAAAACATCAGCATATTAATCATAATATTGTCTACAATCAGTTAAACACAGGACAGGCTCGATGCTGACACCATCACAGCAAACAACCAAAGAGCTTCCTCATCTTCAATTTTACTCCGCCCTGTGACTTCAGAACTAAAAGACACAGATCTCAAAACAGTAAAAGGAAACAATAAATTAGGGAGGGAGGTTCTGCTTCTGGTGAGTGTCCAGTACACAGATGGAGAAGAGGAGACTCTGCTAAACAGGAAAGGGGGAGGAGGAAAGTGCACTGCAGCAAACCTCTCCTATTAAAGTGTGCCTCAAAATTAACCCCTCCACCACATACCTGCCTCCACCAGTCCAGGTGAACCCTCTATACAGTTGGGCGTACACCATACTATGTATAGACATATCACACAATAAGCTAGCATATATATCACACAGCATATTCACACATACAGTAATCCACACCCACCCTACAGAAAATAGCACACAGCAGTATACAGACATACGGCATATACATACACTTACACGGATGTGTCACTGTCAGTCGCGGTCTTCTTATCCATGGGGACTGTCACATATTGACTCCATGCAGTCCAGTAACTTGTGACCTCATTGGGAAGTGTTTCCCTCCTCTGCAGTCCCTTCCATGACATTTCCCATCTGGGCTGATGGCTCCGCTCTGTGCTGTGAGGATGTGCCCTGTTATATACATATTATGCTGTTACAATGCGCAGCATGTAACATGGGCAGGGGGAACGGCTTCCCACATGTGATATGGAGGGTCTGAGGTCTCACCTACTGGCTGAGTAAGTGACACCCCCACCTTATTGTCACCACATGGAAGATTTCTCTCCAGCATCACCTACAGTACTTACCTAATCATCTGATATGAAACCTCTCTATCCCCAGGAATAATATATCCCATATGTCTGTATATCACTAGATGTGACTATGTGTGAGCACAGACAGAGGTTGTATCATTGGAGCTTTTGTGCACACTTTATACTACACTCTATAAACAGACATTATCCCCCGTCCAAATCTGACTTTTACCTGATGGTTTATACATCATGGGCCCAGAGTTTACAACCCCTGCGCCAGTTTCTGCCGGACTTTGCACCTTCTTTCAATGTGTAACTGCCATATCAAATGTATATAAGGAGTGTTCGCCACTGAAAGGGGCGTCCGGTGCTCAGTCGGCACCGTGCGCCACATTATATGCAAAGTCTGACAGAAATGTGTTCCCGCCCAAGTAAAAGGTGCACCAAAAAAATGGTGCACTCGGCGAGGCATGCAGGCGGCGCCAGATTCATGGAAAACGGTCAAAAGAAATCCCTAATCTGGCGCCCCCTGCACAGACACAGGACACTGCACATAGTACAGACTGCCTGGTTCGATAGCAGCAATTCACTGGCTGATTACCACCGCTCGATACTGTATTATCGGGTTTTAAAGCTGTGAAGGTGTTGGTTTGTTATTGTAGATATTGGCATTTATCCTACAAATTCAGTCGCTCCTGTTCAGCGCATTTACTAATATCCATCCTTGTGTTCATGTGTTTGACCCGTGACCCTTATCTCCCGTCTCCTGTTCCCGTATTTCTATTACATAAAGTCTCTACCTCTAGAAAGATCTACAGACCCAGAAGTTACTGGAACCAGTTCTGGAGAACATCATGAGAACATTTCTTATCCTGCTAAAAGACTAAAACTGCAACAATAACACTAGAGGAATGAGCACCTACCTCCTGTCAGCAAAGGATGACACTCTGCAGCAGACGTCTTCTTATCCCCCGTATCTAGCCATATGCCGGGTGTATATTCCAGCACCGTCCGTTTTTCCTTGCATTATGCCCCCCATCTTCCCCCCCCCCCCACCAAGCAGACATGGAAGTGCATCTGATAGTAGAGTAGTAAGTAGGCACCGGTGTGTGATCATGATTTCGGGCGCACGTTCTTAATGAATTCTGGCGCAGCAGCATACACGGCGCAAACGGTTATTGGCAGTGGCTACAATAAGTAAAGGTGCCCCTCATATACAATAGGGGGTATTTATCAATACGCAGCGCCCGTGCAGCGACATACATGAAGGCTGCCGGCTACGGTGGGGTCCCGCAGCGTTTAAAAATTTGCCGGCTGCAGCAAGTCGCAGCGTGGGGACAATACAGCTGCAGTAGAGGGACAGTAAGCCTCTGCACGTCGGGTCGCGTCCCGTCCCCGTCCCCCTTCACGCCACACTGGGGTTAAAGTGGCAATTTGGGAAAATAATCGCAAGTGCTTGCAATAAGTTTACATTGGCAATTATTTCAGGGCTTCTCACCAGTGACGTGGCGCAGAGGCCCTGATAAATATCCCCCATAAGATATCACACTTATAACGTAGACATGAAGTTATATGAGACTGCCAACCGGCACTTCTCAGGCAATAAACACTCTGTCATCCCAAAACATAATATCCCCACATATACTTTAATATGTAAATCAGTTAAACCGAGGCTCATGTTGGGGTGGAAAACATCACAGCATTTATTAACATAATATTTTCCTTCAACAGCATCTCTCATCTCAATTTTACTCCCTCCAGCTGTGGCTTCAGAATCTATAAGACACAGATCTCAAAACAGTAAAAGGAATAAAACCAATAAATTAGGGAGGGAGGTTCTGCTTCGGGTGAGTGTCGCAGTACACAATGGAGAAGAGAGACCTGCTAAACAGGAAAAGGGGGAGGGAAATGCACTGCAGCAAACCCTCTCCTATTATAAGTGGTCATCGGCCTCAAAATTAACCCTTCCACCACTACCTGCCCTCCACCAGTCCAGGTGAACCTCTTCACTGGGCGTGCTCACCCAATAGTATAGAACATAGTACCACATAACAGCCAATACACACAGCCATATTCACCACATACAGTAATTCCACACACCTACAGAAAATAGGCCAACATCAGCGATAACAGACATACGGCTAACATACACTACATGGATGTAGTCACTGTCATCGGTCCTTCTTATGGCATGGGGACTGCCACGCAGATATGACTCCATGCAGTCCAGTAACTGGTGACCTCATTGGGAAGTTGTTCCTCCGCCTGCAGATCCCTTCCATGACATTTCCCATCTGGGCTGATGGCTCCGCTCTGTGCTGTGAGGATGTGCCCTGTTTATATACATATTATGCTGTACAATGCGCAGCATGTAACATGGGGCAGGGGGGAGAGGCCTCCCACATGTGATATGGAGGTGCTTGAGGTCTCACACTACTGGCTGAGTAAGTGACACCCCCACCTTATTGTGCACCACATGGAAGATTCTCTCCAGCATCACCTACAGTACTTACCTATCATCATCGATATGAAATCCTCTCTATCCCCAGGAATAATATATCCCATCATGTCTGTATATACTACTAGATTGTGACTATGTGTGAGCACAGACAAGGTTTATCATTGGGGAGCTTTTGTGCACACTTTATACTTACACTATAACAGACATATCCCCGTCCAAATCTGACTTTTACCTGATGGTTTACATCATGGGCCCAGAGTTACTGAAGACCCCTGCGCCAGTTTTCTGCCGGACTTTGCACCTTCTCAATGTGTACTTCCATATGTATCTAAGAGTGTTCGCCAACTGAAATGGGGCCGGGCAGTGCTACAGTCCAAGGGTCAGGCGTGCGCCACATTATAATGCAAAGTCTGAAGAAAATGTGTGCCGCCCAAGTAAAAGGGCACCAAAAAAAATGGCTGCACCTGGCAGGGCATGTCAGGCGGCGCCAGATTCATGGAAAAGCGGTCAAAGAAATCCACTAACTGGCGCCCCCTGCACACTACACAGCAGGACACTGCAACATAGTACAGACTGCTCTGGTTCTATAGCAGCAATCACGGGCATTACCACCGCTCATACTTATCTGTTTTACCTTTAAGGTTTTTATTTACTTATTGTCATTTTATTCATACCAAATCAGCTCATCCTGTTGCAGCGCATGTTCCAGTATTCTAGTGTACGATAACGTCCTACAAAAGATCTACAGACCCAAAGTTACTGGAACACAGTTCTGGAGAACATCATGAGAACATTTCTTAATCCTGCTAAAAGACTAAAACTGCAACATAACACTCAGCACTGGATGAGCACCTACCTCCTGTCAGCAAAGGATGACACTCTGCAGCAGACGTCTTCTTATCTCCTCTTTTTATTTTCTTTCTTTTTCTTTCTTTTCTTTCTCAGTCAATGAAACACTGGATGGTTTGGATGGTGGTTGTATTCCATGGACTGAAAACTGCCCCAGGTACAGTAGGAGGATGATATACTTTATTTCTAGGTGACAGTAAGATGATCTCTATTTTTACATTTTCCTTTCTTTTTAGTTATTCTCTTTGTTTTTCTTTTCGTTATTTTTCTCAATCCATGAAACACTGGATGGTTTGGATGGTGGTTGATTTACACCAGAGCACAGGACCTTGGTGACAGAATAGCCCCTACAGTCACAGGTCTAAACCTTCCCCATTACATATATAGTGTTTATATATTACTAGATGTGACTATTAGTGATCACAGCCACAGGGGAAATCATTGTTGCTATCATACAGGCTTTATAGGTAGATGATAACTGACTGTATCCAATGTACAAATCTGACTTTCACCCAATGTCTTATAAAACATAATGGGGAATATATATAAGGGCTTTATCTGGCTACAAGCCTTGGAATAATCACAAAAACTTGTGAATCGCAAGATTATCCAGTGCGATGTGGCCTTTATGATGTGATGCAAAATTTTTATATTCAGCCAATTGTCTGTTTAGCAACTGCTATATTCATTTTGTGTTAACACAGTTTATTTAATTTATGTTATTTTATCCATATTGAATTGGCTCATACTGTGCAAATTAGGACTATTTAAGTGTAAGGCCCTGAACTTATTGTACCAATTATATTGATAGATTCATTTTGCTGTAGGATTGACTGAACACTGATTTGCAATGTACATTTTTATTCTTATAAATAGTTATGGACCCTACTAGTGCCAATACAGTAGTGTAACACATCCTCCCACTATATCCTGTAACACCCAGGATGTATTAGAGCACTGCCCGGCCTTAGTCAGCCAGTGATTATTAAAGGCTGCAATTTTTTCATGGCGACACTATTGATGTAATAGAATATTTGAACATGAGTAGCCATAGCTATGACATCAAACAGCTCAACAGAAGGATGTGTTACAAGAGGTAGACATTATACAGAGGAAAGGTTGATATAAGTCCTACTATTTGTGTCATTTGTTCTTTTTGGCTATGTTCACACATGGGGAAACAGAAAGAAACAAAGGAGGAAAGTAAAGTGGAAATGAAGTAAGAAAGGAAGGAGAAAAGGAAGGAGGAAAAGAAGGAGGAAATGAAGGAGGAAAGAAAGGAGAAAAGAAAGGAGGAAAGGAAGGAGGAAAGGAAGGAGGAAAGGACGGAGGAAAGGACGGAAGAAAGGAAGGAGGAAATGAAGTAAGAAAGGAAGGAGAAAAGGAAGGAGGAAAGGAAGGAGAAAAGGAAGGAGAAAAGGAAGGAGGAAAGGAAGGAGGAAAGGAAGGAGAAAAGAAAGGAGAAAAGAAAGGAGAAAAGAAAGGAGGGAAGGAAGGAGAAAAGGAAGGAGGAAAGGAAGGAGGAAAGGAAGGAGGAAATGAAGTAAGAAAGGAAGGAGAAAAGGAAGGAGGAAAGGAAGGAAGAAAAGATGGAGAAAAAAAAAGGAGGAAAGGAAGGAGAAATGGAAGGGAGAAAGGAAGAAAGAAAGCGAGGAGGAATGAAAGGAAGGAGGATAGGAAGGAGGAAACAGAGACAAGAAAAATAAGGCAGAAGGAAAGAAAGAAACAAAGAAAATAATAAAATGACAGAAAAAAGACAAACTAAAAAATAGAAATAAAAGAAAAGAAAAAAACCTCTTCCTCCTACACTTACTGTTGAGTGTCTTACTCTCAGCTACAAAACATCTCAACCATCTGACCCTGCAACAGAGTTTGTCAACCTCAACTTGTAGCTGCTACAAAGCAACTACACTAAAACAGCTAAAGATCATCTCATCTTCCTGAAAAAAGAAAGTAAAAAAAAGCCTTAATCCTGTAGTTCTGAAGAGTATCTTTCAGTCAACTAGATACAAAATATAGCATCTAGAGTATCTTCCTGTCAATTAGAAATAACGTATATCATCCTCCTCCTCCTCCTGTACCTGGCCCAGTTTTCAGACCATGAAATACAACCACCATCCAGTGTTTCATGGACTGAGAAATGGGAAAATGTAAAAATAGAGAATCAGAAAAAAAATCAAAAGAAAGAAGCCTTAATCATGTAATTTCTGCAGAATATTTTACTATGAACTAGAAATAAAGTATATCATCCTCCTACTGTACCTGGGGCAGTTTTCAGTCCATGAAACACTGGATGGTTTGGATGGTGGTTGTATTCCATGGACTGAAAACTGCCCCGGGTACAGTAGGAGGATGATATACTTTATTTTTAGTTGACAGCAAAATATTCTGCAGAAATTACATGATTAAGGCTTCTTTCTTTTGACTTTTTTTTCTGATTCTCCCTTTTTACTTTTTCTTTTCTTTTTATTTTCTCTCTTTGTTTTTCTTTTTGTAATTTTTCTCAGTCCATGAAACACTGGATGGTTTGGATGGTGGTTGCATGCCATGGACTGAAAACTGCCCCAGGTACAGTAGGAGGATGATATACTTTATTTTTAGTTGACAGTAAAAAATTCTGCAGAAATTACATGATTCAGGCTTCTTTCTTTTGACTTTTTTTTTCTGATTCTCTATTTTTACATTTTCTTTTCTATTTTCTCTCTTTGTTTTTCTTTTCTTTATTTTTCTCAGTCCATGAATCACGGGGTGGTTTGGATGGTGGTTGTATTCCATGGACTGAAAACTGCGACCACTGTAAGCTCAATCCGGCTTATACTCGAGTATATACGGTAATCTCTTTTCTTTTTGTTTTCTCTCTTTGTTTTTCTTTTCTTTATTTTTCTCAGTCCATGAAACACTGGATGGTTTGGATGGTGGTTGTATTCCATGGACTTACAACTGCCCCAGGTACAGTAGGAGGATGATATACTTTTTTCTAGTTGACAGTAAAATATTCTGCAGAAATTACATGATTAAGGCTTCTTTCTTTTGACTTCTGCAGAAATTACATGATTAAGGCTTCTTTCTTTTGATTTTTTTTCTGATTCTCTATTTTTACATTTTCTTTTCTATTTTCTCTCTTTGTTTTTCTTTTCTTTATTTTTCTCAGTCCATGAAACACTGGATGGTGTGGATGGTGGTTGTATTCCATGGACTGAAAACTGCCCCAGGTACAGTAGGAGGATGATATACTTTATTTTTAGTTGACAGTAAAATAATCTGCAGAAATTACATGATTAAGGCTTCTTTCTTTAGACTTTTTTTTCTGATTCTCTATTTTTACATTTTCTTTTCTATTTTCTCTCTTTGTTTTCCTTATTTTTGTTTTCTCTGTTTCCTCCTTCCTATCCTCCTTCCCTTCGTTCCTCGCCCCTTTCTTTCTTTCTTTCTTTCTTTCTTTCTCGCTATCTTTCCTCCTTCCTTTCCTCCTTCCTTTCCTCCTTCCTTTCCTCCTTACTTTCATCCTTCCTTTCATCCTTTCTTTCGTTTTGTTTCCCCATGTGTGAACATGGCTAAAAAGAACAAATTACTTAAATAGTAGGACTTATATCAACCTTTCCTCTGTATAATGTCTACCTCTTGTAACACATCCTTCTGTTGAGCTGTTTG
Organism: Engystomops pustulosus; assembly: GCA_019512145.1. NCBI lineage: Eukaryota > Metazoa > Chordata > Amphibia > Anura > Leptodactylidae > Engystomops > Engystomops pustulosus. The sequence continues at coordinate 93,413 of WNYA01000066.1, forward strand.
ATGTCATAGCTATGGCTACTCATGTTCTATATATTCTATTACATCAATAGTGTCTATGGCTACTCATGTTCTATATATTCTATTACATCAATAGTGTCTCTATGAATAATTGCAGCCTTTAATAATCACTGGCCGACTAAGGCCGGGCTGTGCTCTAATACATCCTCGTCAGGAGGAGGAGCAATGAGAAGAAATCATGCGGACAACAAACAAAAATCGTCCAAATAAGAAACCAGTTGGATTGGAAGTGAAAAAGTAGGGACCACTCCAAAAAGTGCCAACAATCTTCAAAGTAATAGCATGAAATGGAGCAGCCCATGAGGCAAGAAGAAGTGTCAGCAATTATAAAAACACTCTCTCAGATGGCAACCCAAAAGATGGAGGAAACAATCTTCATGAACTGGTAACCATCTGGAATGCGGACTCGATATCAAACTTGCAGGAGGCGACTGGGCCCGCGGAATTACTTAACTCAACGGCCCAGTCGAGAGGAAACATAAGAAACCGACACTTATGTATGCCATCATTAACAGACGAGCGATGGGATAGGACAGGTGTGAATACAAACGGAATTTGCCCTGGCTCCCCATGGGCGACCACCCTAAAGGGAAATCCGCAAGTTAGAAAGGGGCAAAACCGGGAAGGGGCCCGCCATCTACCCAGCTCTACCTCTTTGGAAATCCACTCTCGCGATCCAGGAAAATCCGGACGACTTAGATTATGTGAAAAAAACGGGTAAAACTAGGCGTGAAAGGGACGAGAAGAAGAAACCAAAAAGTGAAACACCCGTATAATCCGGGTGGCTTCCCTTTCTTGGGATAACGGTTTTAGATAGGGGAGCATCTCTAAGCACGCGAAAAACCCTGGGGGTCCCTGGGACCACACCCTGGGGGCGGTATGCGGGTGGTAGCAGGGGCGGGAACCACAGATGGCAGAATGGGTGCCCCGCAGCTGGAGCACTCCATGCCGGAACTTACAGGACCCGTGAGAAGGACAGTGTCCGCTTGTGAACATAAAAACACGTTCCACAACTGCGATGCGCCCCCAACACCATGGGAGGATGATTGGGCCGTGGACGAGGAAGGCGGTCGGAACAGGGCTTTGATGACAGTCATAAGCGCAACCAGGGACAGTTGCCTTTTGGGTCCCAGCCGATCTCAGGATTTATAGCCACTATCGCCTCCTGAACTCTCGTGCATAACGCCACCATGACGCACCACCGTGGGTGCGAAAGGACATAGAAAATGGTTATCTAATAAACAAAACAGTTGAGCGCCGCTTTTCTGGCATTTTGTTGAGTTAACACAAGCCTAACACTGAAGGTCTTGGCGACTTTTGGCTTCCGTTCCACACCGCGCTATAACGGCGCATCCTTGTCGACCGTCCATGTCCACGGAAACAGGAGACCAAATACGACATAATCGTTAGTAAAAGAACGGTCCCTGGTCATCCTCCAGAAAAGGTGAGAACAAGAGGTAAAAACCCAACAGAAATAAGTATCCTGAAAAAGACAGACGGGGTAAATTTGGAAAGTGGAAACTCATGCAGGGTTTACTGATGGGGCAGGCGCAGCGAGAAGCGCCGTGCGACCCCCCGATCCCACAGGAGACGATTGAACTGAAAGAGAGCGAGATCAGTCACTCCCCCCCCCCCCCCCAAGCGGCGGAACCTCACACGACCGAGAGATGATGGATCCGCGTCTGGGGTCCCTGCAGGGTGCAACCGGAGCCGGCGTGGCGCGGAGAAGGCGTTGGTGAACCACCTACGATTGGGCCTGGACGGTCTCCCAAGTGGATCGGCGGTGGGACTGCGACGATGACGCCCGTGGCGATGGACTCCTAGAGGAATCGAGCTTCGTCCCCGGGAATGATCTAGACGAGAACGAGGGAGAAGTTTAGAGAACCGGCCTGCAGCTGATCGGTGCCTTTCCCGTGCGGGCTACCGGGGACACCTGCAGGACTGGACCCCGGGAGGGATCCTGCGGTAACTGGCCCTTGAGGGGCGGACGGCGACGAACGCCGGCAGGCTACGGGGACTATGAACCGGACCCAAACCCCCGGACACGCAATTGGGGTGACTAGCGGGGGGCGGGACAACAAGGAGGTCCCGCCCAGCGGAAGCAAGGTCAGCACCAGTATAAGTCTCGGCGGAAATTAATTTGACCTAGGGAAGCATAGAAGGGGAATATACCAAGCCCATAGGTGGGAGCCGGGTGAGTGGTTGTTGTCATTACCGCACTACCACCACTAGATGGCGCAGGAGTACTGAGGGATGTTGGGACGCGGAAGGGAAAACCTCACTGACCGAGGTGAGTACATCTACTCGGCCTGTAATATACTGAACTGGAGCAGCAGCAAAGCCTCACCCTCCCCCGCATGCATCCGACAGTAGCTTACGATAGGGGCTGCGGTGCACGGACGAGGGAGGAGCGAGGCCGGCATCGGCGGGATGAACAGTCCGGAGGAAGCTGACTCATCACCACAGCACATGATTGCACGGTGGGCCAGCGCTAGCACAGCCCCCGAGCGACGGGGGAGGCGTTGCAGGAAATTATGCACGGCCGCCTGCTGATGGCAGACAAGACGCTTAGGCGGCAGTGATTGCCGACCCACAGACGAAACCCCACTGGTGCTGGGGAGCAGCATTCGCCGGGGCAGAGCTTCAGCCAGCAGTGAAGCCAGCCACCAGGTCCCTTCCATCAGAAGCCATGGTGATTGTAACCATCAGAAGATCCGCAGGAAAGAGGGTGAGTCAGGCATTGCAGCCTGCTTTATCACTTTGCCCACCCGGATACCACCCACAACAGTAGCCCCACCCCGTCATGTAGCCCAGTGTACTCAGGGGATAAACACTTTTCTTAAAGGGGACCGATGCTCACATGCTAAACCCTTGCTAAATTTTCACCCGCAACCTCGCAGCAGTCATTAGCCCCAGGCTAAGCGCCTGACGGGTATCAAAAAAAGTGGGTGTTGGGCAATGTATTGTGCAGCGTAAAGATGTCTAGGGGAACCATCAAACTAATTAGCCTCATCACTAGAAACGTTCCACTAGTAGTCCACTGGTCAGAGGCACCTGCCGTGTCATCTGCGATCCAGGATGACCGTTAAAATCAGAACGACGGGGCATAACTACCTGTGGGTCACCATGTGGGGTCAGAGCTCGGGGACTTCCAGCAGAATCCCGCCGACACTCCAGCAGAAGTCCAGGGCACTCGGCATACGTAAGGCCTTCTGGGGGGTCCTCAGAGTCGCTTTGTGAGGAAGGAGGGACCAATAAAAACGGGACACTCGTTCCCCCTAGCTGACTCCGTATCGGAGGCCATATCGTTATAGACCTCACAAGTCAGTGTATGTTTTCTGTGACATGATGGGGAGGATAGATACAGGAACCTCACTACACTACACTACACCTACTCCTCTGCAGAAAAAACGCCTACACACTTACACTCCACTATCCCACTCCACGATCAACTCTACTCCACCAACCTTTCCTCTCACTCCTCTCTGCACACAAGCTGCTCCTCCACACAACGCCTTTTCCCCACCCCTATCCACACAAATGCCTGCCCTCCTCCTGCCACAACGCTCTCTCCCTGCAACAACACCTGATCCTCCACACCAAGTCTTATCCTCTTCCATCGCCTGCTCCTCCACACAACGCCTTCTTCTCCTCCTCACAGCCTGCTGCTCTAAACGCTACTCCTATCCTAATGCTACTCCTCCAACATCTACTGATCGCACTGAAAAGTGCGGTGTGTGGGAGATAGAGAAAAACGGTAAAGGGAGGGGGTAAGTGAGTGTTTTTAGGATAAGTTAAGAACAGCACACACTAGCACAAACTCCAACACCACAAATGAGCTGTTAGAGAGGTTGTGTGAGTAGATCAGCCCCCCAGCATCACAGATCACTGTCTGGCCAAGCGCGACGATTGACCAATGCAGCGATCGAGTGTCACAGGACCAATCAAAAACGGTCTCGTGATGTCATCGGTGGGGTGTCGGCAAGTGATGCCGACACCCCACAGCGTGTGTGAGCCCGGGGAATGACGGATCGACTGTCATTGGCAAATCGCGGGATCGATGGCCAATGCGGCGTCGACACAACAGGACCAATCAAATAGGTTCCTGTGATGGTATCGGTTGGGTGTCGGCTGATCGATCCGACACCTCCACAACGAACGTTGTCACCCTGTCTCGCGACAGCAGGGTGACGTCCTAAATGCGGAAGCGCTCCGCTGATATATCGGACGTCTGAGCGTTAAGTCACCTCGCTCGGCGTCCGATATATCGCGACAGCGGAGCGCTAAGGGTTAAGGCTACACTCAGATCTTCAGGAAAGCTCCTGACATACATTGGCTGGACTTGTCCATAGAAATAGTACGGTGGTGGGGGTATCCTATTTATCTTGCCCGAACCAGTATAAATCTAAATCCGCAGGAAACATGGAGTGAAGAAGAGCAGAAGTCTGCCAGAGAGAGCAGTACAGTGAGTTTACACTGGTTGATGTCACAGTTCGATGTAAGGACAGTTGAGTCATGGGGAGAGACTTGGACACATCAGCAGTTTTAATCATTTCTCTGCCAATGCTCCGCTTTTTGGGGAGGAGCTAAACTGGAAAGATGAATACAACTGTTATAGCACACAGAGGTATTCCGCTTCCCCATGTTGTAAAGACCCCCTCCTGTAAGCCCTCACCTAAAGCAAGGCCCCATTCCTATTATTTCATATGGCCAAAGGAAAAAGCAGAACACAAAAATAAGGTGAAAAAATAAATGTTGTGGTGGATTTATTCCATATACAAGGCCACAGTTCGGCTCAAACAGTGCGCCTTCCTCAAGCTATGTATAAGTGGACTATAAACCAGGTTTATATACAAATGGAGGTCACATAACAAACTCACCCCAACACTAAGTGAAATCTTCAAAAATGCTGCTTACAGAATCATGACCATATTATTGGCCATAGTGCTAATTAAACCCAGTTTCACGACAGGGAAAAGGAAACAAATTTTCTTCGTATGTCACTCAAACTGTCAATCATCCCGTATACCACCCGTCCATACTTTCCCTAGCTTGTCACCCCAACCCTCGTATTTCCTCGCTGAATCATATATAACTCTCAACTTCAGTGTTTTACCCTTCATCGATCGTCTTTAAAACTATTCAGCACATAATGCTACTGTGATGTAACGTGTCTGGAGAACCAAAAAAAACTGTAAAGCCAAACAGATGATGTGATCCCCAAGAAAAATATCTTTAAGTTGTTAAGAAAAATATGAACATATATGAAAAAAAGTAATGGTTATAATTAAAGAGACGAGACGAGGAAACAGTATCTGAAGTCGGATAATGATCTATGGGTTCAGGGGGAAAAAAAAAAAATATATATATATACACTCACCGCCCTATATTAGGTACACCATGCTAGTAACGGGTTGGACAAACTTGTTGCTCAGAGCTGCTCAATTCTCGTGGCATAGATTTCAACAAGTGCTGGAAGCTCCTCAGCAGATTTTGGCCAGTATGACTGATGATGGCCATCACACAGTTGCCGCAGATTTGTGGCTGCCATCATGAGACGGAATCTCCACCTGTTCCATACATCCCAAAGATGACTCTATGGATTGAGATCTGGTGACCGGTGTGGAGACCATTTGAGTCACACAGTGAACTCATTGTATCATGTTCGAAGAAAAACAGTCTAGATGATCCAGCTTTATGAACATGGCCGCATTATTCCTGCTGAAAGTAGCCATCAGTGTTGGGTACTTGTGCGTCGTTAAAGGGATGGACATGGTCAGCAACAAACTTCAGGTAGAGCTGTGGGTTGCAATGATGCTCAATGGTTACCAAGGGGCCCAAGAGTGCGCAAGAAAAATATTCCCCACACCATGACACTCACCACCACCAGCCTGAACGTGATACACAAGGCAGGATGGATCCATGCTTCATGTGTTGACGCCAAATTCTGACCTACCATCGAATGTCGCGCAGAAATCGAGACTCATCCAGACAAGGCCAACGTTTTTCCCAATCTTCTACTGTCCTATTTCGATGAGCTTGTGCAAATTGTCGCCTCAGTTTCCTGTTCTGAGATGAAAGGAGTGGCACCCGGGTGGGGTCTTCTGCTGATGTTCGAGCCCATCTGCCTCAAAGTTTCGCGTAATGTGCGTCAGAGATGCTTTTCTTCTGCCTACCTTGGTTGTAACGGGGTAAGGCGATTTGAGTAATCGGGTCGTGCTTTCGGTATCAGCCACGAACCTTCTGGATTATCCTCTGACCTCTGGCATCAACAAGGCATTTCCGCCCACGAATTGCCGCCTCACTGGATGTTTTTTCTTTTCGGGACCATTCTCTGTAAACCCTAGAGATGGGTGCTTGTGAAACATCCCAAGATCAGCGTTGTGAAACTACTCAGACCAGCCCTTCTGGCACCAACAACCGGCACATCAAAGGCCACTTCCAAATCACCTTTCTTCATACTGATGCTTCGGTTTGAATGCAGGAGATTGTGACCATGGCCTTATGCCTAATGCCCTGGTTGCCGCTGTGATTTGGCTGCATTAGACACTTAGTGTAACCACGCAGTTGGACGGTGTACCATACCCGTGGCCGGTGAGTGTAAATGCTACTGTAAGTGTGTGTGTGTGGTGTGTAAATAACATAAAAAAAATATTACAAATTTAAATGTTTTTCAACAAATCGCTGAGATCAAAACGCGTATTCACCACGTTAAAATCAAGGGAATAAACCAGTTATAGTACCTGGTAATGTTTTCATCTGTGCTTAATCTAAGTTCCATGATCTCCCTCCTCTATGTAAGGGAGGAATAGAAAGAAATTTGAATACTGAGACATCCAAAAATGTTTGAGGGAAGGTAAATCTTATTCTAGAGTGAATACGTAAAAATGTTGGTGAATCGTACTTTATATTCTACTGAGGTTAGAGGAGACCACATTTAACAAGTGGATAGCATAATTACTTGTATACATCATATTCTTTATCGTTGTGGTGTTTTTTAAACTGTGAAACCTATAATCTATTATAAACCACAGTTGACATAGTTGCAGCCAGGACAAGTTCCCTTTCTACATTTTCAAAATGTAGAATTGTGCATTGTTTTACACGATGTCCACCCTAAGAATTCCTTTCCAAACCACGATATTTTTTTATGAACAGGATCTCTCTGGATTCATTTTTTACCTAATTTCTTATTTATTTTCACTTAAAGGGGGTTTCAAGGTCTAAAAAAGGGATATGTGGCCGGATGGGGCTGTCTTAAAACAAAAAACAGTACTTCCTCTGCGGTCCCTCTCGGTTCCACACCGTCGTTTTTTTACAGGGCACGGAAGGCAGCCGGGGGGCTGACATCCCCCAGCCATCACTATTCCCAGCCTGTATCATTGGCCAAGGTATGGGACGGGAGGCCATGCTTCCTTACCCTGTAAACAATGAAACACCCATTGCGATGAAAGGCAGAGGGGTTGTTGCGAATAAATCCCACCATGAGCTTGGCACTGTATCAAGGGTGATATCTGAAGCACGCAGGACAAGCTGAAGCATCTCTGAAAGGACACAGCTAATCTCCAGGCCTGCCCTTGCATCCAGGCTGGTGATCACTCCTGGGGCTTCTCTCCAAATGCATCTACAATCTATACTTTTGTCAAGGCACGTTTCTACTGTTCCAATAAAGAAACTGTAAGTTATTTTGTTCAAACCTCTGCCTCCGCGTCTGGTCCCTTGCTACTCCGGTGTCACCATCAAGGCACCCTATAACTACACAGAGACTCATACTATAGACACAAAAGGGTTTGCCCAGGGGATCCGCTATAGCCAGCCTCTCTCATCATTTTCTTGCCAACACACACCTGCTGGAGACTGCCAGGGTGTAGGACAGGCCCCGGTTCCCCATACCAAGCCACCGTTGACACTAGCGTGCCTAGGCCGCAATCGCCCAGCCACTCAGGTACTGAGGGCCCCAGGCTGTCTCTAGCCCCAAGAAAAGGCAGGCCCCTGCGTGGGGGATAGTTGCAACGTCAGGACCGAGAGGACAGTGTGGTGCAGGACAACGGGAGGGACCGATGATGGTAAGTAGTAGTTTATTGTTTTAAGAAGCCACATCCCGGCCCAATGATACTTTTTTAGGACCGGCCAAACACCCTTTTAAACGACCCAAAAATGGAAGCCAACGGACAGTAACAAAAAACATCAAAAGTCCATTCAAATGAATGGACATTGTAATGGCTTCGAATTCCATTATCTCCTTATACAAGATTATCCACAGTGAATCAGAAAATATGTCAATTTGTTCGTACTAATTCTACAATCGAACGCTTATAGACCATTGTGGTACAATTGATCCATGTGACAGGAACCAATTAGACTACAAAGCGATTTTGTTTGATGCATCAATATGTGGACAGGAATATCTGGAGCATAATCCATCTATGTAGAAATAATAAAGCTTGGGTTTGTGGTTTTTCTGGTAGTTTTTATTTTAGTTGTTTTATATTAAAAGTTCCACTTTGTTTTCATGTCTTCTTGAGTATAAGCATACATATGATCCTGACTGAGATTATGAAAAAGTCCAATTTTTATTTCAGGCAACCTTCAGCTTTTGGTATTTTCTCGATGTGAGGACTCCTGCATGACAAAAATACTTTGTAAAGAACTGAATTCCTTTTAACAGGCTACTGGCAGTAGAATTGTGATTCTACAAATAAACATTATTGTATTAGGGTTTAAAATTTGGAAATGTTAATTTTAAATTCAAAGTAGTAAATGTTGATGTTTGAATCTGTTTCCTAGTTTCCTCTTGCTATGGTATCGAATATAGTAAAGTTATAATTCCACTGAGTGGATGCCAGAGTTACAATGGATGCAAATCCAGCATGATATTATAACATTACCAGGTCATAGGAGAATATCTTCTCTTTTGATTGTGGGCTCTTATTAGTTGGTTAAAAGGTTTACTAATTGAAAACAATTTTTTTAGTTTCTTTTTATTAATTGTCATTATAAACAAATCTTGATCACTGATTATAACTAAGATACTGCAGTGTAAGGCATTTCACCTGCGGCCTATACCAAAACCACCAATGGAACTCCCCCCATTCACCTTCATCATACTGACTCATCATGTTGTGGTAGTTGTGACTAACCCCCACTCCCATTTCATGTCAACGGTTAGTATATAGTAGCTTATGATTTTTACATAGGGTACAGTATTATGATAGCAGTATATTCCCGTACATTAGGGGGCAGTATTACAGTAGTTATATTCTGTACATAGGGGGCAGTATTATAGGTAGTTTAGTCTTGTACAAGGAGGCAGATTATAGTAGTTATACTACTAGTACAGGGGGGCAGTATTATCAGTAGTTATATTCTGACATATGGGTCAGTATTATAGCAGTTATATCTCTGTACATAGGGGGCAGTATTATAGTAGTTATTTACATGTACAAGGGGGCGATTATAGTAGTTATATTCTTGCTAAATAGGGGGCATTATAGCAGTTATATTCTGTACATAGGGGGCATCTGTGAGTGAGGAACATTAGCAACGCCTCTTCACGGCGTATGTTCTTTGTGTATTTTTAATGCACTTATTTGCTACTGTAACAATGTGTAATGTACTTTACTAGGGACTGTAACAAGCGTACACACTGACAGCTGGAGGGACACTGACGGAACTGTCACTGCTTCAAAACGTCAGTCGACAATGGATAACGGTCTGTGGGACTTAAGCGACAGTGAGTACGCTGACTGCACTCCACTGACTCGACTGACACTGATACTAATAGCCAATGACTTTATTTAATAGTTTTTTAGACAAAAAAAAGAAAACTCGGAAACTCCCTTAAATGTGGAGGGAGAATAGCTATAACAGGAGGAGCAGCTGTGATCAAGTGGTTGGTTTAAAATGGCAGGTTCTAACTCTGGGGATTGCATGAGGACACCACAGGCTCCGTTCTCTTCAACTTCACAAACACGGACCTGAGGGAGAAACGGGGCGTGAGCCCTCCTTGCCCTCACTTTGCACGTTGATCGCTGTCTGATTTGGCCCTTTCGGTACAGATTGCAAGGCCGCTAGATAGGTCCTTGCCGGTTACTAGGTTACCGGGACCCAAAAATCGCAAGTTTGCACGTACCTCTATGTCAAGGGAGGGAACTACGCGGTCCTATGAGTAGAGTCGGAGGAAGGAAGGGTTAATATGTACTGTTATACCACTGACTTCTCACTAATACCGATATAATGAGGGCGTCGTACTAGGAGGGCAGAGCCCATAGTGACTTCTTAATGAAGGGCCCCGTTTACCCCTTAAAAGATATAAATATTTATATACTCCACATGTCGAATTACCAATCACACACATTATACCTCACTTATATATACACACCATATAGCATATACACAACACATACAGTATTAAGCATATATGACAGATAATACAACCACATTACATTACAGCATAAACATACGTACATTATATCACGCAACATATACATATAGTATAAACTACATACAGTATATACAAAGGCACATACAGCATATAAAAACAAAAATTCTCAAGTAATACACAGCCCATAGCAAAACATACATACAGTATATACACAGCACGTACACAGGTGCAGCATAAACATACATACAGTACACACCACATATACATACAGATAAACATGAATAAAGTATACACACCCCTATAATATCAGCATACACAACATACAGTATAAACACCACCAGACATACAGCATAACATAACATACAAGTATACACACACCACATATACATACAGCAAATAAAATATCAAACAGTTACCATATACCCCATGCAGTATATACAATCACATAATATAAAGTTAATACACATGTAACATACATACTGTAAATACACAAATAGATACAACGACAAAAGGTTAACAAAACATATATCTCATATACACCCGTACATCAAGATTGCCACGGCCCCGGACACGTGGGGCCCCATGTGCTAACCTTAGATTATGATCCTGGTATAATTACTCTTCTAATATGTATGTCAGATTCACATCATTATTGGTTATATTATTGTACAATGTTACTAGGATTACTAAAAAAACTGAAATACTACTGAAAATTGTGTTTGATGTAGATCCATGCCAGTTTTTACCTTGTAGCATCCAGTCTTTTTAAAACCTTCGTAACTCCGGTCCGATATATATTGGACCCTAGCGCAGTGACTCCTGGTTCTGTGGTTGTGAGAAGGGTTGACGAGTGCATGAGGTGGGTGGGGATCGCCAAGGGGACACCTACACTGAAATTTGATTGGTCTGTGATGTTGATCAGTGACCAATCAGGACTGGCCAGGACAGTGATCGCAGTCATGATTATCAGTCATGACATATTGACGTCAGCACAGATCCCCCCATCCCGCTCCCCAACGCCACCACTGTTTTGGTGGGGTTGGAGAGGATAACGTGGATGTGTCCTGTAGGTACACATTGTTGCACATCAATTACCCCCCCCCCCCCCTATCTTACATTTCATTGTGTTATTTCAGCACCGTCCGTTTTTCCTTGCATTATGCCCCCTTCTTCTTCCCCCCCCACCACAGCAGACATGTAGGATCGTGATAGTAGAAGTAGGAGTAGAGCACGCGGATGTGTGGTGGATCATGATTTCTGGCGCAACGTTTCTAATGAAATGTCTGGCGCAGGATCACACTGGCCAGAGACTTTAGTGCAGTTGGCTAACAATAAGTAAATGTGCCCCCTCTATATACACATATGGGGTTATTTATAATACGCCAGCGCTCGTGCAGCAGATACATTGAAGGGCTCCGGACTACGGTGGGGCCTGCCGCAGCGTTTAAAAATTTGCCGGCTGCAGCAAGTGGCGCAGGCGTGGGGGACAATACAGCTGCAGAGAGTAGAGGGACAGTAAAGCTCTGCACGTTGGGTAGCGTCCCCTCCACGTCCCCCTTCCCACGCCACACTGGTGGTTTAAGGTGAGATTTGGGAAACAATCGCAAGTGCTGCAATAGTTAGCATTGGGCAATTATTCAGGGCTTCTACACCCCAGTGACGTGGCGCAGAGAGCCCACTGATAATATCCCCCATATATATATACACATTTATATTAGACATGAACGTATTATAAGGACTGCCCAACCGGCACTTGTCTTAGGCAATAAAACTCTGTCATCCCAATAACATAACCCCACATCAATACTTTAATATGGTAATCAGTAAACACGCAGGCTCATGTTGGGCGTGGAAAAACAAGGTCACAGGCATTTATTACATAATATTTTCCTTCAACGAAGCTTCTCTCTCTTCAATGTTTATCCTCCAGCTGTGACTTCAGAATCTAAGACACAGATCTCAAAACAGTAAAAGGAAACAATAAATAGGGAGGGGGTTCTGCTTCTGGTGAGGTGCAGTACACAGATGGAGAAAGAGGAAGACTGCGTAAAACAGGTTTCATCACCACCCAAAGGGGGGAGGAGGAAAGTGCACTGCAGCAAAACTCTCCTATTAAAGTGCAAGGCCTCAAATTAACCCCTTCACACCACTACTGCCTCCCACCAGTCAGGTGAACCTCATATACAGTTGGCGTACACCATACTATGTATAGAACATATACACACATATACAGCCAATTACACACAGAGCATATTCACAACATACCGTAATTCCACCACCACACCTACAGAAAATAGGGCCACAAACAGCAGATTAACAGAAACGGAATATACATACACTTACATGGTGTTTAGTCAACTGTCAGTCGGGTATTCTTATGATGGGGACTGTCACAGCATATGACCCATGCAGTCCGTAACTTGGACTCATGGGGAAGTGTGTTCCTCCGTTGCAGACCCTTCATGACATTTCCATCTGGGCTGATGGCTCCGCTCTGTGCTGTGAGGACTGTGCCCTGTTATATACATAGTTATGCTGTTACAATGCGCAGCATGTAACATGGGCAGGGGGAGACGGCACTATCCCAGCATGTGATATGGAGGGGCTGAGGTCACACTACTGGCTGAGTAAGTGACACCCCCCACCTTATTGTCACCACAATGGAAGATTTTCTCCAGCATCACCTAACAGTACTTAACTAATCATCATCGCATATGAAATCCATCTCTATCCCCCAGGAATATATATCCCATAATGTCGGTATAACTACAGATGTTGACTATGGTTGAGCACAGCGAAGAGTTTTCATTGGAGCTTTTGGCACACTTTATACTTACACTATAACAGACATATCCCCAGTCCACAATCTGACTTTTACTGATGGTTATACATCATGGGCCCAGAGTTACTGAAGCCCCTGCGCCAGTTTCTGCCGGATTTGCACCTCTCAATTGTGTAAACTGTTCCAATGATATAAGGAAGTAGGTCGCCATGAAATGGGCGGGCGGTGCTCAGTCGGGCACGTGCGCCACCAGTTATAATGCAAAGTCTGACAGAAAGGTGTGCCGGCCCAAGTAAAAGGGCACCAACAAAAATGGTGCACTCTGCGGAGCAGTGCAGGCGGCGCCCAGATTTCATGGAAAAGCGGAAAAGAAATCTTAATCTGGCGCCCCCTGCACACTACACAGGGACACTGCACATTAGTACAGACTGCTCTGGTTCTAGAAGCAGCAATTCACTGGCTGACTTACCACCGCCTATACTATTTGTTTAAAGCTTTAAGGTTTGTTTTTTATCTATTATTTCATTTTATTCATACCAAATCAGCTCATCCTGTGCAGCGAGTCCAGTTTCATATGTACATAACGTCTAGCAAGATTACAGACCGAGTTACTGGAACCAGAGTTCTGGAGAACATCATGAGAACATTTTCTATTGCTAAAAAGACTCAAAACTGCAACAAACCACTTAGAGGAAGCAGCACCTACATCCTGTCAGCAAAGGATTGACATCTCTGCAGACCCAGACGTTAGTCTTATTCCTCTTTTTTTTTCTTTCTTTTTCGTTCTTTCTTTCTCAGTCAAATGAAAACAATGGATGGTTTGGATGGTGGTTGTGTCCATGGACTGAAAACTTGCCCAGGTACAGTAGGAGGATGATATACTTATTCTCTAGGTGACAGTAAGATGATCCTATTTTACATTTCCTTTCTTGTAGTATTCTCTTTGTTTTTCTTTTCGTTATATTTTTCACATCATGAAAACACGGATGGTTTGATGGTGGTTGTATTCCAGGAATGAAAACTGCCCCAAGGTACAGTAGGAGGATATATATATTTATTTAGTTGACCAGTAAAATATTCTGCAGAAATTACATGATAAGGCTTTTCTTTTGACTTTTTTTTTTTCTGATTCTCTTTTTACATTTTCTTTTCTTTTACTTTCTTCTCTTGTTTTTCTGTTCGTTATTTTTCCAGTCCAGAAAAACACTGGGTGGTTGGATGGGTGGTTTATAGTCCATGGATGAAATTACATGATTAAGGCGTCTTTTTTTGACTTTTTTCTGATTATATTTTACCATTTTCTTGTCTATTTCTCTCTTGTTTTTCTTTCTATTATTTTTCAGTCATGAACACTGGATGTTGGATGGTGGTGTATTCCATGGACTGAAAAACTGCCCAAGGTAACAGTAGGAGGATGATATACTTTATTTTAGTGACAGCAAAATAGTTCTGCAGAAATTAATGATTATGGCTTCTTTCTTTTGACTGTTTTTCTGATTCTCCCTTTTACTTTTTCTTTTCTTTAATTATTTTCTTCTTTGTGGTTGATATTTTTGTAATTTTCTCAGTCAATGAAACACTGGATGGTTTGGATGGTGGTTGGAGTGCCTATGGCCCGAAAAACTGCCACAGGACGTGGAGGAGATTACTTTATTTTAGTTGACAGTAAAATATTCTGCAGCAGAATTACATGATTAAGCCTTCTTTCTTTGACTTTTTTTTAGGATTCTTATTTTAATATTCTTTTTCTATATTTCTCTCTGTGTTTTTCTTTCTTATGTTTTCTCAGTCCATGAAACACTGGATGGTGTGGATGGTGGTTGTATTGCTCTGTGACCTGAAAACGCCCCCAGTACAGTAGGAGGATGAATAATTTATTTTGAGTTGACAGCAAAATACTTCGCGAAAGAATTACAGATTAAGGCTTTTTTTTGATTTTTTTTACTGATTCTCCCTTTTTAACTTTTCTTCTTTCTTTTCTTTCTCATTGTTTATTTTTTGTAATTTTTCTCAGTCCTGAAAACTGGATGGTTTGGGATGGTGGTGTGCATGCCATGGACTGAAAAAAACATGCCCCAGGTGCAGTGAGGAGGAGATATACTTTATCTTTTTAGTGGACCAGTAAAATATTCTGCAGAATACATGAATAAGGTTTTTCTTTGACTTTTTTTCTGATTCTCCCTTTTTACTTCTTTCTTTTTCTTTTCTTCTCTTGTTTATCTTTGGTATTTTTCTCAGTCCCATGAAAACACTGGGATGGTTGGATGGTGGTTGCATGCCATCGGACGAAAACTGCCCCAGGTACAGTAGGAGGATATATACTTTATTTTTAGTGACAAGTAAAATTTCTGCAGAAGAAATTACAGGATTAAGGCTTCTTTCTTTGACTTTTTTTTCTGATTCTTATTTTTACATTTTTTTCTATTTCTCTCTTTGTTTTTCTTTCTTATTTTTTCCTCAGTCCATGAAACAACGGGGTGGTTTGGATCGGTGGTTGTTTCCTGGACTGAAAACGTGCCCCAGTTACGAGTACGGAGGAGATGTATAATTATTTTAGTTGACAGTAAAATATTCTGCCGAATTACATGATTAAAGGATCTTCTTTTTGACTTTTTTTTGATTCTCATTTTTACATTTCCTTTTCTTTGTATTTTTAGTTTCTTTTTTATTTTAGCCATTGAACCGTTAGTAGTTGATCATTACATGCCCTAACGACCAGGTCAAAAAGTCGCATCCCATGATTCGTATTTTCCACTGGCGCGTCGGACCTGTACCCAGAAACACATGGAGGTGTGAATGTGGTAGGCTATCCTGGTGAACTAACTTGACCCGGTACATTGCTAGAGTGATCTTTGTTCGTAAAATATTGAGATTACTGATTAAGGTTTTCTTTACTTTTTCTGATCTCTTTTGACATTTCCTTTTCTAATTTCTCTCTTTTGTTTTCTTTCTTATTTTCTCAGTCCATGAAACACGGGGTGGTTTGGATGGTGGTTGTATTCCATGGACTGAAATTACATGATTAAGGCTTCTTTCTTTTGACTTTTTTTCTGATTCTCTATTTTTACATTGATTCTTCTATGGGGTCTCTCTTTGTTTTTCTTTCTTTTATTTTTCTCAGTCCATGAGACACGGATGGTGTGGGATGGTGGTTCAGTATTCCCTGACTGAAGAAACGGAAAAACTGCCCCAGGTACAGTAGGGAGCATGATATACTTTATTTTTCGTTGACACAGTAAAATATTCGCAGAAATACATGATTAAGGTTCGTTCTTTTGACTTTTTTTCTGATTCTCTATTTTACATTTTCTTCTTTTTAGTTTTCTCTCTTTGTTTCTTCTTCATTATTTTTCTCAGGCCATGAAACACTGGATGTTTGGATGGTGGTTGTATCATACATGACTCGAAAACTGCCACAGGCTAAGTGAGGAGAGATGACTATACTTATTTTAGTTGCAGTAAAAATAATCTGAGAAGAAATTACATGATTAAGGCTTCTTTTTTTCTGATATTTTTTTCTGATTCTTATTTTTAATGTTATTTTCTATTTCTCTCTGTTGTTTCCATTATTTTCTTTCTCTGTTATATTCCCAGTCCGTTCTCTTCCCTCGTTCCTCGCCCATTGTTTCTTTCTTTCTTATCGCTTCTGTCCTCCTTCTTTCCTCCTTCCTTTCACTGCCGTACTGGCATCCTTCCTTTCTCCTGTATTTCATCCTTTCTTTCATCCGTTCTTTGTGTTGTTTCCCCCCATGTGTGAAATGGACTAAAAAGAACAAAATACATAAATAGTAGGACTTATATCAACCTGTTCCTCTGTATAAGTGTCTACCTCTTGTAACACATCCTTCTGTTGGCTGTTTGATGTCATACGAGGCGACTTCATGTTCTATATATTCTATTACATCAATAGTGTCTCCATGAATAATTGCAGCCTTTAATAATCACTGGCCGACTAAGGCCGGGCTGTGCTCTAATACATCCTGGGTGTTACAGGATATAGCGGGAGGATGTGTTACACTACTGTATTGGCACTAGTAGGGTCCATAACTATTTAAACTATTTAAACTTTAACTTAAATAGTCCTAATTTGCACAGTATGAGCCAATTCAATATGGATAAAATAACACAAAATGAATATAGAGCAGTTGCTAAACAGACAACAATTGATTTTTACTTTCTTTTCTTTCTTAGTCCATGAAACACTTGATGGTGTTGTATTTCATTGACTGAAAACTGCCACATATACAGGATATACTTTATTTCTAGGTGACAGTAAGATGATCTCTATTTTTACATTTTATTTTCTTTTTATTTTCTCTCTCTGTTTTTCTTTTTGTTATTTTTCTCAGTCCATGAAACACTGGATGGTTTGGATGGTGGTTGTATTCCATGGACTGAAAACTGCCCCAGGTACAGTAGGAGGATGATATACTTTATTTCTAGTTCACAGTAAATTATTCTGCAGAAATTACATGATTAAGGCTTCTTTCTTTTGACTTTTTTTCTGATTCTCTTTATATGTTCATGTGTATAATGTGTATTTGTTTCTGTGTATAGTGCAAGTGCTTTATATGTTCATGTGTATAATCTGTATGCTGTATATTTTAATCTGGAAATTGTTTGTTGATAATTTATAAATGTGCATGTATGTGGATATGTATGTATACGTGTATATAATGTGTTGGTAATCCAAAATTTAGTGCTGAAAAAGTAGCATCAAAAAGGCTCAAGTTTGGGGCTGCAACATTACATGAACCTGGGGAAATAAAGTAGCTTTATCATCACAAAATTTTGACTTTATTGAAGTCTTAGGATCTAAACTAATATAATATTTATATATATATATATATATATATATATATATGTATGGAGTTTGACACAGAATGGGAAATTTAAAAAGACTACTCAGTTTTAAAATTAGGCTGGTGCCACACACACCGCTTTGTCTGCGTTTGCATCAGAGTTTCTATGGAAACGCCTGCGATCGTGAACGCGCGGCCGGTGTTTTGCATTAAATTAACGCTCGTTCCCGATCGCAGGCATAGAAGAGCTGATGATCGGGCTGCAAACACAGACAAAGCGTCACGTGTGGCACTAGCCTGAGGGTGCTGTCACAAAGTACTTTCTTGAACATGCGTTTTTGTATATGTACCATGCGTTTGGCTGGTTTGACCCTGTTTTATCTTAATTTCTAGGCAGCTGTGAAATGGATTAAAACCAGCCAAACGCATGGTAAACATACAAAAACGCATTTGTTTAAAAATGCATGCGTTTTCAGTCCATCTAAAAACGGTCCAAAATATTTTACCTGTGTGTATGGGTGCAGTGGTAGGTGCCTTTAATGTCCCCTAATCCTTTAAGTCCCTTTATTTTTTTTTGTCTTTAACTTTGGTAATATGCTAATTTACCAAAGAGGCTACTGGGACGTGGAGTAACCGGAGCTGAGTCTACACTGCGCTGCTACTCCACGCTCCAATAGCCTCCTTGATCCTCTACCCGGATATCTTCAGAGAGTTGCGCTCCCCCATCCACGAAGCCGGCGTTCTATGCATGTGCAGAACGCAAGCCACCGACTGCGTGGTCTCAGGTCCAAAGCCGGAGCTACTGCGCATGTGCAGAACTGGCAGCTTTACGGACGAGGGCGCGCAGCTCCTCGTAGCAATGTGCTGAAGATATCTGCGTAGGAGGATCAAAGAGACTACTGGGGCGTGGAGTAGCAGCGCAGTATAGCCTCAGCTCCGGCTACTCCAAGCCCCAGTAGCAAATTAGCATATTACCACAATTAAAGATTAAAAAAGATAAAGGGGACTAAAGGATTAGTACTTAAAAGGGCGAACCTTACATACATTAGAGGCACCTACCTTAGTAGGTAGATCCATGGGAGTAGGTTTCCTTTAAGGGGGCTCTGACTGTCTACATGTATATATACTGTTTTTATATACATAAGTACAATGGGGCCAATGATTGTATATAGGTATATATGTAATGGTGTAATGGGGTCACAAATTGTATATATATATGCAGGGTACCTGATACTGTTGCTTAATTGTGTTGGCACATACCCATATACTGTCTTGTGGAGAGTCCCAAAGTCATATGTTCACAAAATTGAAATATAAAAACGTCTGTATCTTTACGCTTACGATCTTCGCTCTTCTATGAACCAGCGCTCTCCCCGTGTGGTAAAGCAGGAAGACTTCATCCAGGAATAGGCTCACATTCA
>WNYA01000066.1:112918-223685 GCA_019512145.1 Engystomops pustulosus
ATATATATATATATATATATATATATATATATATACAGGGTTATATACAGGGCACATACCATATACAGTCTTGCGGAGAGTCCCAAATCTGTCCCTCAGTTTATATGTTCACAAAATTGAAATATAAAACCGTCTGTAACTTTACGCTTATATCTTCGCTCTTCTATGAACCAGCGCTCTCCCCGTGTGGTAAAGCAGGAAGACTTCATCCAGGAATAGGCTCACATTCACACCTCCGGATACTGGCGCTTTTCTTCCCTCCAGCGATCACACGGACATGTATCAGTGTCCTCACTATAAGAGATAATACACACATAGCGCAGCCTGTACGGGGGAAAGCTTCTTTACTAGTCGTATAATCACATCTGGTACAAAGAACAGAACTTTTATATCCCCCTCAATGTGACAGCCAGTCATCCACGCCCGGCCCTGGGTTACCCCAATATGGCTTCTCCCGAGGGCCGCGCTATTATCAGAATAACATTACATTGGGGAAAACATTGTGTATAATAAGTCATTGGGATTGTCCTTCATACACTGCACTATGTACATATGGAGGCAGTGGGTTTAATATTTGTAATTTTTGTGGGTGGGTTGTTTATGAATAATTAATTTAGGGGGGGTTGTAAATATATTAATGACATTGGGGGATCATAACTTGGGACAATAAGTCAGGAAATCGGCAAAGATAAAATAATGTAAAACCAAATAGGGAGATTTTTTTTTGAAAAAGAGTTTTAGCCGCACTTTTCTATTCCAAAATCTATGAGCCCCTCTGGAGGGGTAAATGTAGAGCGGATAGTCTCACCCTGCATCAGCCTCCTCCTCCAGCATTAGACATCACTACAACTAAGGCGTTTTATTACCTTACACTGACTTGTAGATAATGTTAGTAAACCTGCCCATCACCTACAACCTAGAGAGATATTTCTGCCTGATAATTGTAATAAATGCCCAGATAATCACAGCACAAACACATAGTATACATGCGGTTTCCCCCAGCGATGTGTGAACAAGGCCAAAAAGAGCAAATCCCATGCGCAGCAGGACTTCCATGGAGCCGTCTCCTCCCAGATGTCTCCTCTAGTAACACATTCTGCTTCTGTTCAGCTGTTGTGATGTCACAGCTCCGGCTCCACGTGTCCCAATATTCCATCACGTGACTTATGTAGCCCTGGTAGAAGTGCAGCCCACAATCATTATTACTATTATTCAGCATGGCGGTGACAGAGTGACCGAATGAGGCTAGATAGCATCTAAAACATCCAATAATTGACCCTGACACTATAGGGGACGGCATGCAGAGGCAGCGGCAGCAGCGGCAGGCTAAAGAGTGTCATGGCGACATACCCTAAATGGACTCAGGATTCAAACCAATTTAAAAAATTCCTTTTGGTAAGGATAACGTGTAGCACTGTATGTATCAGTATTTTGCCTGGTTAACGCGGCAGAGAGGAACCAAAGGGGGTGAGCAATATAGGTAATTGGCTTGGTTATGGCGGTTATTCAGGTTGAGCTTCTTTCACCTGGTGGAGAATGGAAATCCTGAGAAATCCAGGTTTTATTCATCTTGATAAGCGTCAGCCTGCCAGCGCTGTCAGTCGACAGGCATGTACGCTTACCGGAGATGGTGCCACCAGCTGCACTGAAAACCCGCTCAGACAACATGCTAGCGGCAGGGCAGGCAAGAACCTCCAAGGCGTACAGCACCAGTTCGTGCCACATGACCAGCTTTGAAACACAGTAGTTGTAGGGAGCTGTGTGATCATTTAGGACGATGGTATGGTCAGCTACGTACTCCCTCACCATCTTTCTGTAAAGATCAGCCGTACTCTGCTGAGACTGGGGACAGGTGACAGTGTCTTGCTGGGGTGACATAAAACTGGCAAAGGCCTTGTCTTGTGCACCAGGGCCTGCTGGTATTCATGCATTCTCACACTTTCCTTTCCTCTCCAGGGATGAGAGTGGAAAGATTTTGCTTGTACCGTGGGTCCAGTAATCAGTGCTGGAATAAATTCTTTGAACGTGAGGGTCACGGGATAGGCAGCCTAGCATGAAATCTGCCATATGCGCCAGAGTCCCAATGTGCAAGAATTCACTCCCCTCACTGGCCTTACTGTCCATTTCCTCCTCCTCCAACTCCTCTTCTCCTGCCCATACACGCTGAACAGTGAAGGACTGAGCAATGGTCCCCTCTTCTGTCTCGCCAACATTCTCCTCCTCTTCCTTCTCATCCTCCTCCACCTCCTCCGATATGAGCTGAGAAACAGACCTGCTGGACTTCCTGAAATGCGCACAGATGCGGCGCACCTTCGTGAGCAAATCAGACAGATTGGGGTATGTCTTGAGGAAACGCTGAACTATCAGATTTAACACATGGGCCAGGCATGGCACATGTGTCAGTCTGCCGAGTTGCAGAGCCGCCACCAGGTTACGGCCGTTGTCACACACAACCATGCCTGGCTTCAGGTTCAGCGGTGCCAGCCACAGATCAGTCTGCGCCGTGATGCCCTGTAATAGTTCTTGGGCGGTGTGCCTTTTATCGCCTAGGCTCAGCAGTTTGAGCACCGCCTGCTGTCGCTTAGCGGCCTCAAACACCTGGACCGAGGTAGGCCCCGCAATCCTCGGCGTCGGCAGTATATGACCAGCCGCAGGGTCACACTCGGTCCCAGCCTCCACCAAGTTAACCCAATGTGCCGTCAGAGATATATAGTGGCCCTGCCCGGCAGCACTCGTCCACGTGTCCGTGGTGGGGGAGGGAGGCTAAGGTGGAGGAGCTGGAGGAGTGCTGATTTCGGTGACATGGGTGGACTGCGTGGAAGACTGACTGGTGGACAAATGGCTAGAAGCATTGTCCGCAATCCACGACATCCCCTGTTCGCACTGTTGTGACCTCAACAGTGCTCAACCACGAGTCCCAGTAACTTGAGACATGAACCTAGGGAGTATAGCTCTGTGGCGTTCCCCTGCTCCCTCAACAGCAGGTGGTGTCTCAGCCCGACCAGGACCACGGCATCTGACTCCTGCAGCTGGATTTTGTGCTGTGCCTGTGATGACTTTCAGTTTTGAAAAAAAAAAATAGGCAGACTGTCCCTAATTCAATCAAACCCCTAATACATTGTCCCACTTAGGTGTTTCAGATGGATATGTGTGTCACTAAGAGATAAATAGAATGTTCGCAAGTCTCCCTGCAAATTCGTCACAATATGGTACTAGCT
The DNA here is from genome assembly GCA_019512145.1 of Engystomops pustulosus. Classification (NCBI taxonomy): domain Eukaryota; kingdom Metazoa; phylum Chordata; class Amphibia; order Anura; family Leptodactylidae; genus Engystomops; species Engystomops pustulosus. The sequence goes on from WNYA01000066.1 coordinate 116,137, forward strand.
GCACTACTAGTGCCAGCAAGGCCAGCCACAAGCAAAGAAAAAAAAATAAAATATATAACGCTATTGTAGCCCTAAGAAAGCCGGTTGGGTTCTTGTGTGGCTAGTTTCTAACCTACACTGACAGCACACAACTGGATTTTGTGGTGTGCCTGTGACTTAAAGTTTTGAAAAAAATAGAACGTTCGCAAGTCTCCCTGCATATTCGTCACAATATGGTACTAGCTGCACTACTAGTGCACTACTAAGCCCAGCCACAATCAAAGAAAAAAAAAATTCTAGCCCTAACAAGGGCTGTTGGGTTCTTGTAGACTCACTCCTGCCTAACACTATTCTAATAGAACACCCTAACGCTTTCCCTGACCAGCAGCAGCTCTCTCCCTAGCGGCATCCAGACAGAGAATGATCCGAGCAGCGCGGGCAGGGACTAGTCTATTCCAGGGTCACCTGATCAGGCCAGCCAACCACTGCTATCAACGTGTAAGGGTACCACGTCATGCTGGGTGGAGCGCAGAGTCTCCTGGCTTGTGATTGGCTCTGTTTCTGGCCACCAAAAATCAAAACGGCGGGAGATGCCATTTTCTCGAGCTGGCGAAATATTCGTCTGAGCAACGAGCAGTTTCGAGTACGCTAATGCTCAAACGAGCATCAAGCTCGGACGAGTGTGTTCATGACCCAGGTGGTAGATTTTTGTTCCTAAAAATTAACATGAGAGGAGCTGTTTTCACCATTGAATGCATATTTCCCCAACTCTAATCAGGTCTCTTTTGGCGTCTCAGTCCTTCATATGTTGGCAGACTTGGCAGATGGCTTGGACATTATCCTGGGTGGCAATTTCAGTATGGGGATGGATGTAGATCTGGACAATACTACGGGTAGATCTTCTGTCTCCTTTGCCAAATGCCGAAGGTTGAAGACTGAACTTCGAGCTCTTCGCCTGGTAGAAATGTGGCGCATGTTACAGTGAGTACAGCTATCACTCTTTAGCACACAACATATAACATAGACTTGACTACATATTTCTTTCACACAGGCTACTTGACATTTTGCCTAGATGCTCCATTGACACTTTTTTATGGTCGGACCATGCACCTGTCTTCGGCTCACTGAACGGGACGCCTTTTCCAAGCCGGAAAAGCTCATGGCGCTTTAATGATGATCCTCTGTGTGCAGAAGAGGTTAAGTTAACAATTCAAACTGTCTCGGAGGACCCCCTCCTAATGGACACCCCCCCCTAGCCTCATTTGGGATTCCATTAAGCATAAATTACAAACCATTTTCATGTACCATTGGTCCAATGGTCCTAATAAATCCACTCCCTCTGGTATCCTGAATGCTAAGATATCTTCCCTGCTACAGGAAATCCTCTCCATCCTAGATCAGAAATACTGATGTGCGAGGGAACGCATGCAAAAAGGTTTTTTTGAATACAACGATAAGTGTAGTATTGGCTTAGTTGGCCAAAGTGATACATCCACGCACCCCGACCACCCACATCTTCTCCATAAACTCACCAACAAAGGGATTGGTCCATAAAGAATACCAGATCCTGGACGAACTCTCTAAATTCTACTCAGATTTATACAACATAGAGGAAGTGAGCCTGGTCCTCCCTCCCCGACTACTCCAGCAACTGAGAGCTACTTGGAGGCAATTGCATTACCTAGTACTCCAAACGCTGAGGCCTCCCTCTTAGAGGATGACTTCTCGGAAGAGGAAGTAGCGTTAGTTATTAAGAACCTGAAATCTGGTAAAAGCCCAGGATCAGATGGTTTCACAGCCAGATTCTATAAAAAATGTAAACCAGACCTGCTATCCTTGCTGTCTAAGGCCTTCAATTCCATTTCAGGAAGCTGCCACTTCCCAAACCAAGACCTACAGGCATAAATATCAGTGATTCCCAAGCCAGGGAAGGACCAGGCGCATTGTGGTAATTTCCAAACAATATCTCTCCTGAATGAGGACACCAAAATATTTTCTAAGTTGCTGGCTCTATGACATCAACCATTTTTCCCATCCCTGATTCACTGGGAACAGGGGGGCTCTGTTCCAGGGAGAGAAGCCAGAGATAATACGATCAAGACTATTTCACTAATTGAGAGGGCAAAGACATCCGGGACACCAATGTGCCTATTATCCATAGATGCTGAGAAAGCGTTTGATCGCTTACACTGGGGGTTTCTGGAGGCCACCTAACAATCTATTGGCCTGGGCCCTCATATGAGGGAGAGAATTATGGCTCTATATTGTGGAGTAAATGGGGCACTGTCATTGTCAATCTCAATCTCCAAAGGGACTAGACAGGGATGCCCCTTGTCTCCCTTCTCGTATACAGTGGTGTAACTACCGCGGTAGCAGACTTGGCAGCTGCTACGGGGCCCGCCTCTCAGAGGGCCCGGATCCGACCTGACACACGAACTATAGAATGGACAATGTGTCTGCACAGCACATGTTTCATGCTGCAGAACTTTATGCTGAGCTGCTGCTTAGTGTAGAAATGCCGGGAGGGGGAGGGGCAGAGGAGGGCAGCAGCAGGAGACACCTCAGGTAACATCCTGTCCTGTCACCCAGCTGCATTCTTATCTATGTAGCCTGCAGACCCCCGGTCCTGGGAGCAGGTCTCCTGGGGCCCGGGGCTGCTGCTGAGCTGGGTGGCACATGTAGAGCAGGATCTAGTGACTACTACTACCTGCCTTATACTTCTGCCCCTCTGACTGGACAATGTCTCCTGGGATGTAACCAGCACAGTGCCTGTGACAAGATCACTGGACTCTACTTCCAGGGAATGCAAGTGTAAGTGTGCAGGGGATGTAAATGTATATGATATGTGTATATATGAGTGCATGATGTATATAAATCAGTGTATGTGGTGTATATAGCAGTGTATAATGTGTCTATGAGTGTGTAATGTATTTATAAGTATCTAATGTGTATGATTGTATAATGTGTATGTATAAAGTGTATAAGTGTATGATGTGTGTTTAATGAGTGTATAATGTATATATGAGTATATAATGTGTGTATAATGTATATATGAGTATATAATCTGTATATAGGAGTGTATAATGTATATATTGTGTATAATGTGTGTGTATCAGTGTAAAATGTATGTAATGAGTGTATAACGTATATTTGAGTATATCATGTGTATATATGAGTTTATTCATTGTGTGTATGATGTTTATATGAGTGTATATTGTGTGTATAAGGTGTATATGAGTATACATGTTTATATATGAGCCTATAATTGTATGTGTATATGATTTTATACATGTGTATATATTAGTGTATTTTGCACGTATAAATGTGTGTATACATGTATATATGAGTTTAAAAATGTATACAACTCATATTATAATGTATATTATTATACGCACATAATGTATATAACTGAGTGAATGTCTGTATATATGAGTATAAAATGTATTTGTATCAGTGCATAACTGTATGTGTATATGTATATGTAGGTATCTGTATAAATATGCATATAAATAAAAAAATATATTATACATAAATCCAACATACTCTTCCAAAACCTTAAAATATATTTAAAGTCAAGTTAAATGGAGTTTTCCAGTTGCAGAATATTATCAGCCTCTCTGTAGTACAGGTGGTTCTTTACTGTAAGAGCAGTGAGACTATGGAACTCTCTGCCGCAGGAGGTTGTTATGGCAGACTCTATGTACATGTTCAAGAGAGGCCTGGATACCTTTCTGGAGAGAAAAAATATCACGGGTTACGGGGATAAAACATTTATTTAATTCTTAAAGGTTGGACTTGATGGACTTGCGTCTCCTTCCAGCCTTATATACTATGATACTATGATACTAGCTAGACTACTCTGGCCGAAAGGTGTTAATTTTACCACTTAGAAGACCATGCTTCTCTGATCAAACATAGACTCCCTGGGGTTTTATAACCACCCTGCCAGGCTCATCTTCTGGCTGGTCTTAAACAAATGGAGCCTAATGATTTATAACAGGCAGAATGAAACACAAAGAAAGAAAAAAAATATATATATAACAAACTGTGGAGGAGTAATATTATTATCACACAGGACATATCATTATGATTGTTTTTCCAACCAAAAATTAAATAAAAAATGTCCTGGATATGTTTTACCCAATAAAACATATGTTCTTGTTCCTTCACGTGGAACCCTCTTTAGGCCAGTGCAGAACTCTTAATTATTAGTGGCTCATACTATAGATGGGTGATCTTCAGTTTCAGCATTGTTTGGCTGGAGGTAACTTCCCCTGGTGATAATATTGCATTGCCAGAGGTTTCGCAAGCTTCAAAAATGATACAGATTAGATGATTCATGTGTTATCTTTATTAGGTTTCTTAGGAAACCTTTTTTAAAGCAATAGAAAGGCAATTATGCTTGTGCATCTATTAGACATCATGGTTTGAAAAAAAGGAAGTCAAGATAAAGAAAAGTATAGCTAGATAATTTATTAACATCCATCAATAATCCAGGGCATCAAATCTCCAGGTATCTGCTTGGGCCTAGGTCAGTGATGGCGAACCTATGGCACGGGTGCCAGAGGTGGCACTCGGAGCCCTCTATATGGGCACTCATACCATCACCACAGCGCAGAGTTCGCCAGACAGAACTCAAGGCCTCTTGCAGTCCCAGGCACCCCAAGACCCTGGAAGGAAGCTACAATGATAATCCAAACTTCTTCTCCTTCTTTCTACTGTATTGGTATCCTCAGGTGCCTATACAATTTAAACATGTAACACAGCAGGGAGTAATAAATTACTGTTTAAATTGTTTCATCGGCATGTTGCGAAAAATATATGTGTTTTGGATGTAGTTTGGGCACTTGGTATCTAAAAGGTTTGCCATTACTGCTATATAACATATTTTTGACAAAGCAGACTTAAAACCATATTATGCTAGAGCCAGGGAGACCAAACCAATGGTACACAGTGTTCACTCATGTTTTATGAGGATAAATATAATGCAAGAATTTAATTTTAAGATTTTGTCACATTTAGACTGAGACAAATCAACCCACAGATCTCAGGTCAATGCTGACGATGTGGAAGCAATACAGGTACAATGCTACATAGAAGGTGGAACTGCGCTCTCATCGCTCAATTTTTAACAAGATCTCACATGATTCTTACACCGGAACAAGCCTCGCTCTCGGCTTTGCCTGGACCGATTTCAAAAATGAAAAAGGGCCTTCAGAGAAATTTTCTTGTTGCCGCACGTCAGGTTATTCCTCAGATCTCCCGCTCCTCTGTCTAGAGCTGACTGGGTTGGTGCTCTGAATCACATCTTAAGAATGGAGGAGCCGAAGGCTATTGATGATGATAAAGTGTCGGTGTTCTATACAACATGGTCCACCTGGATGACCTTTAGGGACATAACTTCTTTTGCTGCTTGGGTCTGCCCTAAATGGATCTCTTGGCCTCTTTCCTCCTTTCTCTTTTCTGCTACATATTCCTCTTCTTTCCCTGGACTCTTTCCTTTTCTCAAGTTACTTAATGTCCTATCCCATCTATACTTCCTTAATTACTTGCAAAATATAATAACCGTTTTTCCCTGTGTTTAACCCCGTAAAGGAAAATAGCGCCCAAAGTTTAAAATGGCACTCTTTTGCCATTTTTTTAAAATATAAAAAATTCTATAAAAAGTGATCAAAAGGCCAAGCAGTCCTTAAAAGCATTGAAAAAGTCATCAAAATTTCTCAAAAATTGACACCACCCACAGGTCCATACACAAAAGTATAAAAAAAGTCAATAGTGCCAGAAGATGGCAAAATAATTTATTTTTTTTTGTACAGGAGGTTTTAATTTTTGTAAATGTATGAACATTATAAAACCTATACAAAATTTGGTATCTCCGTAATTGTACTGACCCAAAGAATAAAGTTAACAGTCATTTGGGCGTACTGTGAAAGCCAATTAAATCCAACCCACAAAATACGGCACATGCGTTTTTTACTGCATTTGGAATTTTTTTCCTGCTTGACTCAACTGGCATGCGAATTAACTACCCCCATTTTGAAGTGCAATTGTTATGCAGAAAACAAGCCTCACACATAGCTCTGTCATGGAAAAATAAAAAGTTATAGGTTTTTGAAGGTGGGGAGTGAAAATGTAAATGAAAAAACAAAAGGGCTGCGACAGGAAGGGGTTAAATCTTTTCTGCACCTCCTGATCTATAACCTTCTATAACATTATGAACAAACTGCTCAGCTTCTCTTGCTCTATAACCTGCTGCCTGCAATAGGACACAGTGTACAATCAGTTCACTTCTTCTGCTCTATAACATACTTCCTGCAGTTGACACTATTTACAACCTGCTCAGCTTTTCTCTGCATAAACAGCTCCCTGCAGATAGGACACAATGTACAACTGCTCAGCTTCCTCCTACTCTGAACTTGTTTGCCTGCAGATAGGACACTGTATACAATCTGCCCAGCTCTTCTGCTTTTCTATACATGCTGCTTGCAGATAGGACACTATGTACATCTACTCACTCAGCTCCTCCTTGCTCTCTACATGCTGCCTGCAGACAGTGTACAATATACAATTTTAAAGTCTCTTTTGCTAAAAGGCATAGCAGAGTCTGCTTCTTTTAAAAAAAATGCTTACTAATTCCTTCATTCTACTTACAAAGCTTTCAGTTAAAATCCAAACACAGCAAAGCAGACTCCAGTAGGTCTGTGCACGATCCAGGGTTTCGCCTAACTGTCAGCTTTTTTCGGAGATACCCAGGCGTGTTCCTCTCAATTCCTCTTCTTCTTCCTCCCCCAGGATAGTTCTGCACAAATATTTCACAACATCAGATATTAGGCAAAGCTCCATCCAAATGAACATCTCTGTGGTGATCCAAAGCTTTGTTTTCAAAAATGTCCCTCTCCTATATCTAAAAAAGACATCTTCAATTTCTATCCTGTATCAGCGATTATTCACTTTTTAAAAATGCATTTCTATTATTATCTCTCTATTTTCATAAACCATGTGATACCGTATTTTTGGACTATAAGGCGCACAAAAAATCATTGATTTCCTTAGAAATACAATGGTGGCGCCTTATAGTCCTTGCGCTCCAGTGAACCGTATTACAGACAACAGCTGCCTGGAACTGTGCACAGGTCTGCAACCTGCTGGTCATTCATACTTATAATAATGGGCGCCTTATAGTCCGAAGCCCCTTATAAATGAACCTAGACGTTTTAGCAGGCATTATTCATGGTGCGCCTTATAGTCCGAAATATGGTAAGTAGGATTTATCCCTTATATTCTCTATCAACCATGACAGGACATTTAGCAATTAAACTGACCATATTTTACACTCTCCAATCCTTAAGTGCTGACGTTTCCTTATCCCCTGTGACAATATTGTCACGGTCAAATGAGTAATATGTGTTTTTCTATGTGCATTTTATGTGCTTTTTATTTGTTAATAGAGTGTCACATTTTGGTGTTGAATATGTGTGGTGTAAATGTGTTCTGTATTATTTCCTTAAAGGAAATCAACCATTTAAAAAAATTAAAAAACACCTAGAATACTCACCCCCGTGCACCCTGCTGGAGAGGGTGATGTCATGCAAGAGGGTCAATTCCCTCTTCCATGCCCCAATCCAAACCTCCTTGGTCTCAAGACTTGGAAGTTAATGTGATTTTGTGCAAAGTGCTACGGGGGTGTCACCATAGCCTTATTCCCCGTGAGCTGCTGCTTACAGCCTCCTTCGCCCTCCTTTATCATTTCTAAAGCGGACATCACAGGCCCGCACTGGGCAGAGGCTCATGTCCTCAAAAATCATGAGGACATATTAGAAGGCATGTAAGCAGTGCTCACATGGAATATGCTATGGTGGGGGTGGGGGGGGCTCTAAGCCTTAACCCGGAGCTTGCAGGGGGTAGGTTTTTTTTAGTTTATTTGAATTTTTTTTGAGGCCAAAGAGGCCATGAATAAATGAATAATAACTGAATTACCCCAGTGCTCTGAGGAATCTGCCACTGGAGCTACTAGCGAAGTACATCCAGATGGTAGATTCCTTTAAGATTCATTCCGATGGTAATAACCTCCAGTTGTCTTGCCTAAAGCTACCTAAAATTATCAAATCTGTAAAATGTCCACCAGATATGTTTCATGTATTATGGAGTCATCCCAAATTGACAGACTTTGTTAAGAATGATACCTATCTTGATCCCATATAGATGTGGTTTCCCAATTTATATCTCACAACATCAATTATTAATTGAATATTTGCTGAAAGCTACCCTTACCTAAAATAGAAACTCTATGGGGCAAATTTACTACCCGGCCCATTCGCGATCCAGCGGACGCGTTCTCTGCTATGGATTCGGGTCGGCCCGGGATTTAAGAAGTGTAGTTCCTCCGCGCCGTCCACCAGGTGGCACTGCTGCGCTGAAGTCATCTCATCGCGCCGGATGCACCACCTCGGAGCCAGTGGAAGGTAAAGCGATCCCCAAGCGACACTTTTTCGGTTTTTAAATTCGGTGGGTTTTTCCGAATACGTTCGGGTTTTCGTTCGGACCACTGCCCCCGATTTCCGTCGCGCGCATGCCGGCGCCGATGCTCACAATCCATCGCGTGCGCCACATCCCCTGGCAATTCAGGTACAATCACGTCTCAAATCGGAAATATTCGGGTACACGTCGGGAAACGCAACGGGCCCTTAGGTAAATGACCCCTGTGGGTGGATTAGAGGTGTTTTTTCTGTGTTTTGGATACACTGGCTGCTGCGCACATAGAGATGAAGAGAAGCTGGCACATGTCAAGCTACTCTTCATCTGGGTTACACCGGGTGGAGCAACTGACCCCTTTCTCGTGATCTTGGGAGGACCCACCACTGAAACCCCCACTAATCAGCAAGTTAGTTGCCACCAGACAACCCCTTAAAAAATCTGAGCTGCCCACGACTAGATATAATTAGATATGAAAACGCTTGTAGTCTCAATTAATTAGTGCTGTCATATTCGTTTACTAATACATGACTATAAGATCTTACTAAAGTTTTGGCAATTCGCCTGAAGAAACATGGATATAGTAGATCTCTCCCTTTTGCTAGCAATGGAGGAGGTTAGTCAACCAAAATCATCCTTTTGAAAAGATACTCTACAAAAAAGACAAAATAATTTAACAAGATGGGACATTGCTGTCGACTCCCCCCCTGACCTCATACACCTACTGAACCGCAACATAATGGGCACATTTTACTTACCCGTCCAGCCGCGATCCAGTGGGCGAGTTCCCCGCCGCTGATTCGGGTGTGGCCGTGATTCGACTAGTTCCGTGGCACCGATATCCACTAGGTGTCGTCTTGCTGCGCCGAGGTCCGCTGGAGTTCACCGGAGTTCATCTTCTATTTCTTGGGTGCAGGTGCAAGCGACTTTTTTTTTTTAAATACCCATTGTTTCCAATCCGTGGTTTTCCGACGGCCAGGGCCCCCCATACCCCGTTTGCATACCAAAAATCCAGGCAATTCGGCGCAAATCAAAAATCGTCGGGATACCAACGGAATCGCGCGGACCTTAGTAATGAGCCCCAATATTCGGTAATACTAGTTCTTTACATGGTTTTTGAAGGGGCTCCAAGCTCCCGTTTCCTCCACTCCTCTCACAAAAAGGTTTTCCTTCTTGAGACTATGTTACCTATTTTGGTAAGGGGCATATTAAGGTTTTTGTTACGTTTGGGTTGCCTCTTAAAATGTACTTCTTTCACTGCGATAGTTTTTTCGTGACTCATGTATTTACAATTACTTCACATGGTAGTTTTAGTGGCTGGTAATGAGAGATTGTCACGCTGGTCTGTTATAATAATGCTTCAATCATCATTATAACTTTTTGTACCATCATTACACAATTGTACATTGAATAACTGTTTACTGTGGGGCGTTGGATTATTAGATGTTGCCATTAAGATTACAAATTACAAATTGAGTTTCTGAACTAATTATGTCAAGCAAATACAAGTCGAGCCTCTCCTAATTTTCTTCCTATTTTCTCTCCCTTCTTTTAACCTTTGTATGTTTTTTTGCCACTCTGGGCATATCACTTATACCTTGTAGATCAGAAATTGTACTTTGTAATGCAGTTTCAGAAACAAACATTAGTCACATAAAATACACATATCAGCATAACACAGACGGGGATGTGGGGTGGGGGAGTGTAGTTTTCTTTTCTCATTTTCTGTGTACCCTAGGATCTAAATCTTGGATCCATAAGGGTGATACTTCTATGAATTTTTGAAGTCTTTGAAAGGTTTTCATCCAAAATTGTGGTGATGGTGACGATTGCTTGTAGTGTAGATTTGTTACATCATGGTGACCATTGAGAGCAAAGAAGAGTGAAGACTCGGGTGATACCTTTTGAGCTAATTGTTAGGATTGTATACATACATGAGTATAGTGATTCCTTGTAATGTCTTTACTCTATACAGTGGTGGCGAACCTATGGCACGGGTGCCAAGGCGGCACTCAGGCACTTTCTGTGGGCACCCTGGCCATCTCCCCCCACACCAGACAGGACAAGAATCTTCCTGCAATTCCAGCAACTTAAAAGATGCTGCTTTCAGTCATATATTAAAGTGATACTTACTTGTCTACTTGGGAATGTGGAGAGGGAGAATGATAGACAGGGCCGATTATCTTTGGAAACTTCTGCTGGCCCCACAATTCTTGAGTACAGAGGGGACACTGGAAGAAGCTAAAATGATGCAAATTTTTCATCTTGTCCTCAGAGGCCATAGGATCGAATGTTTTGAGGAACAGTAAGCAATAAGTTAATGCTTTATTTTGGTTGCCACCGCGTGATAAATAAGGGGGGTTTTGGCTTGCAGTTTGGCACTCGGCCGCTAAAGGTCGCCATCACACTGCTCTATACTATCTATATTCTTTTGCTTGTTTTTTTAGGCTTTCCCCCATTCCTGTTTCTCGTTCATTCCTCCGGATCTTCCCGCTGACTGTCTTTGCAGTTCCTCCCCCAACAAATTCAATCTATTATAATTGAAACCCAAAGAATAATTCAGTACATGTTCCAGCAGTTCTTGTGGAAGTTTTTTGTTCACTGAGGATACAGCCATCTTTTCTCCGGGTATTTGTAAGGAGCTGTGACTTTCTGGACATGTTCTTGTAGTTCTTTAGTCAGCGCCTCCTGGTCTGTGTCCAGTGTATGTAGGGGACAGGACCACAAAGGCTTTTACCACCTGTGCAGTAACATATGGCACAATGATGTTTATAGATGACTTTTACAACCATATGGAGGTTACATTCGTATAAACATTTGCTTAAAGCTTTTGTGACTCCCCCAATTTTTTTTTTTTTTTTTCTTTTCATTAGTGCCCAAAACATTAACATTTTTCTGTTGCTGTCAATTTATGAGGGGTTGATGTTTGCAGGACCTGTTGCATTTATGAATGGCCCAATATTTATGGTATTTACCATAATCCCTGCGAAATACTATATTTTTAAGGGGTCTTCCTCCAAGAATAAGCATAATTCATATTCAATGGGTCACTAAAATTAAGCCAATATGTAATTCGTATAAAGGAAACCTACCACTTAGAATGGCAGGGGGGTTTATTTTTTTTTGTACAGGAGGTTTTAATTTTTGTTAATGTATGAAAACATTATTAAATCTATACAAATTTGGTATCTCCGTAATTGTACTGACCCAAAGAATAAAGTTAACATGTCATTTGGGGCGTACTGTGAAAGCAATTAAATCCAAGCCCACAAGAATACGGCACAAATGCGTTTTTTTACTGCATTTGGAATTTTTTTCCTGCTTGACAGTACATGGCATGGAATATTAACTACCCCCATTTTGAAGTGCAATTTGTTATGCAGAAAACAAGCCCTCACATAGCTCTGTACATGGAAAAATAAAAAAGTTATAGGTTTTTGAAGGTGGGGAGTGAAAAATGTAAATGAAAAAACGAAAAAGGGCTGCGGCAGGAAGGGGTTAAATCTTTTCTGCACCTCCTGATCTATAACCTTCTATAACATTATGAACAAACTGCTCAGCTTCTGCTGCTCTATAACCTGCTGCCTGCAAATAGGACACAGTGTACAATCAGTTCAGCTTCTTCTGCTCTATAACATACTTCCTGCAGTTAGGACACTATTTACAATCTGCTCAGCTTCTACTGCTCTATAACATGCTCCCTGCAGATAGGACACTATGTACAATCTGCTCAGCTTCTCCTACTCTAGAACTTGTTGCCTGCAGATAGGACACTGTATACAATCTGCCCAGCTCCTTCTGCTCTATAACATGCTGCTTGCAGATAGGACACTATGTACAATCTACTCAGCTCCTCCTGCTCTTTTTTGTACAGGAGGTTTTAATTTTTGTAAATGTATGAAAACATTATAAAACCTATACAAATTTGGTATCCCCGTAATTGTACTGACCCAAAGAATAAAGTTAACATGTCATTTGGGGCGTACTGTGAAAGCAGTTAAATCCAAGCCCACAAGAATACGGCACAAATGCGTTTTTTTACTGCATTTGGAATTTTTTTCCTGCTTCACAGTACATGGCATGGAATATTAACTACCCCCATTTTTAAGTGCAATTTGTTATGCAGAAAGCAAGCCCTCACATAGCTCTGTACATGGAAAAATAAAAAAGTTATAGGTTTTTGAAGGTGGGGAGTGAAAAATGTAAATGAAAAAACGAAAAAGGGCTGCGACAGGAAGGGGTTAAATCTTTTCTGCACCTCCTGATCTATAACCTTCTATAACATTATGAACAAACTGCTCAGCTTCTGCTGCTCTATAACCTGCTGCCTGCAAATAGGACACAGTGTACAATCAGTTCAGCTTCTTCTGCTCTATAACATACTTCCTGCAGTTAGGACACTATTTACAATCTGCTCAGCTTCTACTGCTCTATAACATGCTCCCTGCAGATATGACACTATGTACAATCTGCTCAGCTTCTTCTACTCTAGAACTTGTTGCCTGCAGATAGGACACTGTATACAATCTGCCCAGCTCCTTCTGCTCTATAACATGCTGCTTGCAGATAGGACACTATGTACAATCTACTCAGCTCCCCCTGCTCTCTTACATGCTGCCTGCAGACAGTATACAATATACAATTTTAAAGTCTCTTTTGCTAAAAAGCCATAGCAGAGTCTGCTTCTTTAAAAAAAAAAATGCTTATTCATTCATTCTACTTACAAAGCTTTCCAGTTAAAATCCAAACACAGCAAAGCAAGACTCCAGTATGTCTGTGCACGATCCAGGGTTTCGCCTAACTGTCAGCTTTTTTCGGGAGATACCCAGGCGTGTTCCTCTCAATTCCTCTTCTTCTTCCTCCCCCAGGATAGTTCTGCACAAATATTTCACAACATCAGATAATTAGGCAAAGCTTCCATCCAAATGTAACATCTCTGTGGTGATCCAAAGCTTTGTTTTCAAAAATGTCCCTCTCCTATATCTAAAAAAGACATCTTCAATTTCTATCCTGTAATCAGCGATTATTCACTTTTTAAAAATGCATTTCTATTTATTATCTCTCTCTAGTTTCATAAACCATGTGATACCGTATTTTTTGGACTATAAGGCGCACAAAAAATCATTTGATTTCCTTAGAAATCAATGGTGCGCCTTATAGTCCAGTGCGCCTCCAGTGAACCGTACTTACAGACAACAGCTGCCTGGAACTGTGCACAGGTCTGCAACCTGCTGGTCATTCATACTTATAATAATGTGCGCCTTGTAGTCCGAAGCGCCTTATATATGAACCTAGACGTTTTAGCAGGCATTTATTCATGGTGCGCCTTATAGTCCGAAAAATATGGTAAGTAGGATTTAATCCCCTTATATACTCTATCAACCACTGACAGGACATTTAGCAATTAAAACTGACCAATATTTACACTCTCCAATCCTGTAAGTGCTGATGTTTCCTTATCCCCTGTGCACAATATAATGTACAGTGCAAATGAGTAATATGTGTTTTTCTATGTGCATTTTATGTGCTGTTATTATGTTGAATAGAGTGTCACATTTTGGTGTTGAATATGTGTGGTGTGAATGTGTCTGTATTATTTCCCTTAAAGGAAATCAACCATTTAAAAAAATTAAAAAACACCTAGAAATACTCACCTCCGTGCACCCTGCTGGGAGAGGGAGGTGATGTCATGCAAGAGGCGTCAATTCCCTCTTCCATGCTCCCATCCAAAACCTCCTTTGGTCTCAAGACTTGGAAGTTAATGTGAATTTTGTGCAAAGTGCTACGGGGGTGTCACCATAGCCTTATTCCCGTGAGCGCTGCTTACATGCCTCCTTCGCCCTCCTTTATCATTTCTAAAGCGGACATCACAGGCCCGCACTTGGGCAGAGGCTCATGTCCTCAAAAATCATTGAGGACATAGTAGAAGGCATGTAAGCAGTGCTCACAGGGAATATGGCTATGGTGGGGGGGGGGGGGGGGGGGCTCTAAGCCTTAACCCTGGAGCTTGCAGGGGGTAGGTTTTTTTAGTTTATTTGAATTTTTTTGAGGCCAAAAGAGGCCATGAATAAATGAATAAATAACTGAATTACCCCAGTGCTCTGAGGAATCTACCACTGGAGCTACTAGCGTAAGTACATTCCAGATGGTAGATTTCCTTTAAGATTCATTCCAGATGGCAACTAACCCCCAGTTGTCTTGCCTAAAGCTACCTAAAATTATCAAATCTGTAAATGTCCCAGCAGATATGTTTCATGTATTATGGAGTCATCCCAAATTGACAGACTTTTGTAAGAATGATACCTATCTGATCCCATATAGATGTGGTTTCCCAATTTAATTCTCACCAAATCAATTATTATTGATATATTGCTGAAAGCTACCCTTACCATAAAATAAGAACTCTATGGGGCAAATTTACTTACCCGGCCCATTCGCGATCCAGCGGCGCGTTCTCTGCTATGGATTCGGGTCCGGCCGGGATTTAAGAAGGTAGTTCCTCCGCCGTCCACCAGGTGGCACTGCTGCGCTGAAAGTCATCTCATCGCGCCGGAATGCACCACCTCGGACCAGGTGAAGGTAAGCGATCCCCAAGCGACACTTTTTCGGTTTTTAAATTCGGCGGTTTTTCCGAATACGTCGGGTTTTCGTTCGGCCACGCCCCCCGATTTCCGTCGCGCGCATGCCGGCGCCGATGCGCCACAATCCGATCGCGTGCGCCACAATCCCGGGGCAATTCAGGTACAATCGGCGCAAATCGGAAATATTCGGGTAACACGTCGGGAAAACGCGAATCGGGCCCTTAGTAAATGACCCCCTGTGTGGGTGATTAGAGGTGTTTTTTCTGTGTTTTGCATACACTGGCTGCTGCAGCACTATAGAGATGAATAGAGCAGCTGGCACATGTGCAACTATCTCTTCATCTGGGGTACAACGGGTGAGCAACTGACCCCCTTTCTCGTGATCTCTGGAGGACCCACCACTGAAACCCCCACTAATCAGCAAGTTAGTTGCCACCAGACAACCCCTTTAAAAAATCTGAGCTGCCACACGACTAGATATAATTAGATTATGGAAATCGCTTGTAGTCTCATTAATTAGTGCTGTCATATTCGTTACTAAACATGGACTATAAGATCTTAACTAAAGTTTTGGCAATTCGCCTGAAGAAACAATGGATAGTAGATTCTCCTCCCTTTTGCTAGCAATGGAGGAGGTTAGTCAACCAAAATCATCCCTTTTGAAAAGATACTCTACAAAAATAGACAAAATAAATTTAACAAGATCTGGGACATTTGCTGCGACTCCCCCCCTGACCTCATACACCCCTACTGAACCGCAACATAATGGGGCACATTTACTTACCCGGTCCAGCCGCGATCCAGTGGCGAGTTCTCCGCCGCTGATTCGGGTGTGGCCGGGATTCACTAAGTTCCGTACACCGATATCCACTAGGTGTCGCTGCTGCGCCGAGGTCCGCTGGAGTTCACCGGAGTTCATCTTCTATTTCTTGGTGCAGGTGCAAGCGACACTTTTTTTTTTTAAATACCGCATTGTTTCCAAATCCGTTGGGTTTTCCGACGGCCAGGGCCCCCCATATCCGTTGCATACGCCAAAATCCAGGCGGAATTCGGCGCAAATCAAAAATCGTCGGGATACCCAACGGAATCGCGCGGACCCTTAGTAAATGAGCCCCAATATTCGGTAATACTATTTTCTTTACATGTGTATTTGAGAGGGGGCTCCCAAGCTCCCGTTTTCTCCACTCCTCTCACAAAAAGGTTTTCCTTCTTGAGACTATTTACTCTATTTTGTGTAAGTGGGCATATTAAGGATTTTTGTTACGTTTGGGTTGCCTCTTAAAAACTGTACTTGCCTTTCACTGCGATATGTTTTCGTGACCTCATGTATGTTACAATTACTATCACATTGTAGTTTTAGTGGCTGGTAATGAGAGATTGTCACGCTGGTCATGTTATAATAATGCTTCAATCATCGGTATAACTTTATTGTACCATCATTACACAATTGTACAGTTGAATAACTGTTTACTGTGGGGGCGTTGGATTATTAGATGTTGCCATTAAGATTACAAAATTACAAATTGAGTTTCTGAACTAATTATGTCAAGCAAATACAAGTCGGAGCCTCTCCTAATTTTTCTTCCTTATTTTCTCTTCCCTTCTTTTAACCTTTGAATGTTTTTTTGCCAACTCTGGGCATATCACTTATACCTTGTAAGATCAGAAATTGTACTTGTAATGCAGGTTTCAGAAACAAAACATTAGTCATCAGAAAATAACACAATCAGCATAACACAGACGGGGATGGGGGGGGGTGGAGTGTAGGTTCCTTTCTCATTATTCTGTGTACCCTAGGATCTAAATCTTGGATCCATAAGGGTGATACTTCTATGAATTTTTGAAGTCTTCGAAAAGGTTTTCAATCCAAAATTGTGGTGATGGTGACGAGTTGCTTGTAGTGTAGATTTGTTACATCATGGTGACCATTGAGAGCAGAAGAAGAGTGAAGACATCGGGTGATACCTTGTTGAGGCTAATTGTTAGGATTGTATACATACATGAGGTATAGTGATTCCTTGTAATGTCTTTACTCTATACCAGTGGTGGCGAACCTATGGCACGGGTGCCAGAGGCGGCACTCAGAGCACTTTCTGTGGGCACCCTGGCCATCTCCCCACCACACCAGACAGGACAAGAATCTTCCTGCAATTCCAAGCAACTTAAAAGATGCTGCTTTCAGTCATATATTAAAGTGATACTTACTTTGCTACTTGGGAATGTAGGAAGAGGGAGAATGAGTAGACAGGGCCGAATTATCTTTGGAGGAACTTCTGCTGGCCCCACAATTCTCTGAGTACAGAGGGACACTGGAAAGAAGCTAAAATGATGCAAATTTTTCATCTTGTCCTCAGGAGGCCAATATGATCGAATGTTGTTGAGGAACAGTAAGCAATAAGTTACTGCTTTAATTTTTGGTTGGCACCTCGTGATAAATAAGGGGGGTTTTGGCTTGCAGTTTGGGCACTCGGCCGCTAAAAGGTTCGCCATCACTGCTCTATACTATCTATATTACTTTTGCTTGTTATTTTTAGGCTTTCCCCCATTCCCTGTTTCTCAGTTCATTCCTCCGGATCTTCCCGCTGACTGTCTTTGGCAGTTCCTCCACAAATTCAATCTATTATAATTGAGAACACAAAGAATAAGTCAGTACATGTTCCAGCAGATTCTTGTGAGAAGTTTTTTGTTCACTGAGGATACAGACCTTTCTCGGGTACTTGTAAGGGGCTGTGACTTTCTGGACATGTTCTTGTAGTTCTTTAGTCAGCGCCTCCTGGTCGTGTCCAGTGTATGTAGGGGACAGGACCACAAAGGCTTTTACCACCTGTGCAGTAACATATGACATGATGATGTGTATTCAGGTGAGACTTTTTAATAATCACTTATTGATTTGATAACATATGAAATTAAAATCTTGCTCCTGACCCATACAGTACATACAACCTTTGACCTCAGCAGTTTTTTCGCCATCAGGCATCTACTTCCTGTCAGCCATATTACCCACCATACTGTACACTGATATACACCCGCCATACTGTACACTGTAAAAACACCCGCCATACTGTGCACTAATATAGATATACACCCGCCATACTGTACACTGATATACACCCGCCATACCGTGCACTGATATACACCCGCCATACTGTACACTGATATACACCCGCCATACTGTGCACTGATATACACCCGCCATACTGTGCACTGATATACACCCGCCATACTGTGCACTGATATAGATATAAATTAATTATAAAAGAAAAAAAATTAAAAACTTTTGCCCCACCAACCACCCAAATATAAATTAAATAAAAATTCAGGTGGCGCAGCCCAACTCCTTCTGGGGGGGGGGGGGGGGGCTAGGGAATTTGGTAGATCAGCCCTATTCGCCATATAGGTTGAAATTTCTCAGGAGACGAAAAAAGATTGTTTTCCTTTATTTAATGCACAATTTAAAATTACTAGATTTGTCTCAATTGGCTATATAGTCACAGAAAACTGGGGTTGATGTCGATTTATACAAGAAATCCATCTATTAAAGGAAACCTACCAGCTAGAATGGTCGGTGTAAGCTGTAAGTACCGAGCACCAGCTCAGGGTGAGCTGGTGCCGGTACTTACTTTCGAAGAAGAAGCACCAGAGGGCTTGGAAGAAAATGATGACAAGATGCAGCCTAAAAAAAGGAAATCTTCAGCACCAAAGGTTTGTCGCTAAAGCTGGCTTTATGCATACTTTTAACACTCAAAATCGGAATTTTGGCAACCATAAACATTTGGATAAAATGTAATAAGTCATAAAGTTGTAAAATTGATATCAACGAAACAATCGACTTATCCCGCAAAACTTAAACCTTACAAGTCTGTAAAAGTTACAATTTTTTTTTTTCTTTAAAGGGGTCCAGGTTTTGACCCTGCTGATAAAGGGTTACAAGTCCTCCCTATATCGACTAAAATTAGCTGCCAGTGGGGCCCTGTACTTAAATTACAGGTGTTTTTTCTGATATACAAATTGACTTTTCTGACTCCTCTCTGGTATCTGACTCTTCTCCTCCCTCAGGCTGGCAGTGAAATATGCCCCATTATTTTGACTGACACCTCTGTCTCTTCAAATCCCTGCTCTGCCTCCATGTACTTGGGGTAACTCCTATATTTTTAAAACAGGTTTCAAGCAAACTTTCTGACACTTCTTCCAGTGCACTTGGGTCTCCAGAGAAAGATTTGAATACTTCAAAGGACGATACCAGTCACCACACCAGCAGTGATGTAAGTTATTATTGAGCTAACATGATATCTTTTCAGTTATGCCAAATGAAATATAGGTATGTAACTGAGATACAACAAAGTGCAATATAAGAATGGAATCGCTGTGTCTGGTAATCCA
Source organism: Engystomops pustulosus (assembly GCA_019512145.1). Lineage (NCBI taxonomy): Eukaryota > Metazoa > Chordata > Amphibia > Anura > Leptodactylidae > Engystomops > Engystomops pustulosus. The sequence continues at coordinate 135,549 of WNYA01000066.1, forward strand.
TATAAAACTGAGGCCCAGACTTAAACACTTTTCATCACCCTCTTTTTTTACTTTCACACTGACCTTAAAGGAAACCTACCACTTAGAATGGCAGGGGTAAGCTGTAAGTACCGAGCACCAGCTCAGGGTGTGCTGGTGCCGGTACTTACTGTCGTTAGTGTTATAAACCGCGGTATCACGGTTTTAACACTTTTTAAACTTCAGAGCAGAAGACGATTCGGCGCTGCGTGCGCACGATCGTGCACGCGCCTCCATAGGAAATAGCGGTGATGTTGTGCGCGCACGGTCGCGTGCAGCGCCGAAGCCCCTTCTGCTCTAAAGTTTAAAAAGTGTTAAAACCGCGATACCGCGGTTTATAACACTAACGACAGTAAGTACCGGCACCAGCTCATCCTGAGCTGGTGCTCGGTACTTACAGCTTACCCCTGCCATTCTAAATGGTAGGTTTCCTTTAAAGAAGGAAACCTAGGACTTGATATCTGTATATCACAGGTCACATTATCTTCTTCTACGTTACTTAATGACTTACCTCTTTAATGGGGCACAAATATACAAGGCCACCGGAAGCGTCAGCAGAAAAATGTGTGGGAGCCCCAACCAGAAGGAGAAACCGTGAAGAATTCACATGGAGCAAATTGAGTACAGAACCAAAATACGACCCTATCTGAAAGGAAAAACAAGTGACACTTACAAGGTGCTTAAGAGTTATCTGTTGCCTCTCCAGTATCCTCCATCTCGCCATGCCTCTCCTGTCTTAAAATAACATCATCTGATCTTCCAATAAACCAGAAATAGCCATCTTTATCTCTGGTGGCTCGGTCTCCAGTAAGATAAAAGTTTCCTCTTTGGGATGAGGCTGTTTTCTCTGGGTCGCCCTATTGTCAGTAGACATTACATAGCAGATGTGAGATGGTTTTACCAAAAACCATAAAGGCTAAATTATAACTTATATGTGCTGAAAATTAAAAACAGGTAGGTGAAATGCTAACAGAAGAACCCTTTAAAGTACATCTACCGCTAGGATCAAAGATTATAAACCAAGCCAACTTAGGTTCCAATCTTCTTTAAGCTTCCTATGCCCCTTTTTAAAGAAAAAAGGCTTTTAAAAGTATGCAAATGATCCTAAGGATCATTATTACCACCCGGAGCCCAGAGCCCCTCAGACTAATTTGCATAATTTTGAAAGCCTATTTTGTAAAAAAAACAGGGCATAAGAAGCGTAGAGAAAAGTAGATTCTGTCAGAGGAGGGGGGGGGGGGGCACACACCAGTGTAAATGTGCTTGGTTTATAATCCTTTATCCTGGCGGTAGATGTCCTTTAAGAGGATTTAACACCCCTATAAAGTTCTAATTATTACTATTATTCTAATTTTTAACGAACAAATTTTATATTTCCCTAGTGCAAAGGAAAATTAAGCTACTTGCTTAAAACAACCTTTACATAAAAAAGGCCAAATTGTTTTATTAATACAGCTCCGTACTTATGGCAACAGACAACAAAAAAGTCTGTGTAGTCAGATTTTTTTCATTCGTCTCTTTCTTCATGCATCATTCGTATATTTAGATTCCCTGGCGTCAAACCTGGACTTATACATAAAAAGAAGCTTACCACGTATTGAGTAAAAAGAAAAAAGGGTCTTTGAGGTGCTACTCGAATTCCAATATTACCTTCCTGGTTTGGGGGTAATACATTGCCCTCAGCATCAACTATCTACAATCAAAAATATAGAATGATAGTGCATAGATACATTTCAGGTTAGCGTATTATCAACATATTGGAAATTACAAATGTGGTAAATCTCGTATTGACCTTTGACATTGCATTGCAATATGGGGTTTGCTGTATCTGTAGTTTTATTACATCTAAATTTTGTGTTTACTTTGAATGAAACCTGTTGAAATCAACATGTCTATGAAGATGATACCAGCCCTGGGCTTCCTAGATTATATTATTTACATGTAATAGACATGATATGGTTGAAGTCTGTTATAAGAAAGAAGAGACTTTGCTGATCTAGCCCTAGAATATCGGGTGTTCACACTACTTGGGTAGGTAGAGGTACCTGGACATCATAGCAAGGAGCAGCCTTTCCCATGGAGCCAGGTTTTATTGTCATTCCTTTAAATGTTCCACATATCAGATCCTAGATAATAATGGAAGTCGTTAGCTGAGTCCATTCCTCTGAAGCATTAAAGTATAAGACCTTATTCACACTTGAATGCCATATAACATCTAACCAGCTAGAATTAATTTAACTTCTGCCCAGTAGCAACTTACAGTCTCGGTTTGGCCGTAACCTTCGTAAATGTCCAGCCCTGTGTTCTCCTTCCATTGCTCCATCACTTGCGGGTTCATAGGTTCCCCAGAGCTCACACAATGCTGTAGACTCTTGAATTTGCTGCTTTAAAAAAAATTATTGTAATCACTGCTGTATTTAGAGGCATGACTGAGTCTAAAATCTATATCTATATTCTTCATGGTACACGTGGGAAGCTCCTACCTCCTAGGCCCATGAGTGACTATGCCATCTGCACCCTCCCAAATACATGCTTAGCTATGTAAGGGAAGTAGTTAAAACAGACTATCCTGCTCTATTCATCTAAAAGGACATCTACCACCACATTTAGGGGTGGTAGACTGTCACCAAAAGCATGCACATTACCTTAATTGGGAGTCCTCCTGGCACATCTTCTACCCCGAAATATCCAATTTATGATTTTATGGAAATGAGCCGGTGGCGCATGCGCGAGGTTAGACAGCAGTGTGGTGTCACCGGCTGTCTGCAGCTCTTGTGGATGGCCTTCCTGGGGGGAATATCAATGTGGGGGCATGCACAAATTATCTTCAGACAGAACCAGGAGGTGCTCGGCTAGTGGAGCAGTGAGAACCTCTAGTTGATTTCCATATAGTTATAAAGTTAATATTTCGGGGTAGCAGATGTGCCGGAAAGTGCCAGGACGACTCACAATTAACCCCTAAGGTAACAGGCATGCATTTGGTGAAAGTCTAGCACCCCTAAATGTGGTGGTAGATGTCCTTTAAAGGGAATCTGTCATCAGGAGCCCTTTTTCTGGCTCCCCCATGTAACCATAGAGAATGGTGTACACATTGCTTATTATTTTCATAAGATAAGTTAGATAAAAAATTACCTTTCTGTATGCAGTGTCTCTAGTCCCCTGGGCATGGCCAGTGAGGAGTGGGGTAGATATGTATGGCATCCTGAGGCGGGAGGAAATATGGGGGACATGGGAGTTTTTTGTTTTATTGAAAATCAATGCATGACAGCGCTGTTTTCTGAGGGTATGGGAGAAACCAATCCTCATTGGCCACTCCCAGGGGACTAGGGACACAACTCTGGATACAGAAAGGTAAACTTTCATACCTTATCTTTTTTTCCGGAAAAAGCCAGAATAAGGGTCTTCTGATGAAAGGTTCCCTTTAATGGACGAAGCATCATGCATGTATACTCCTTGGACCCACTACATAAAATTATTCTATTTTCCAAAAAAGCAAATAGAAAAAGGCATATGGTGATCGCTTACCTTGAACACACCCGTAGTGGACCGCAAGGAAAAACCAGCTGATCACAGATCAGAAGACAAACATGAAAATGAAAGAGTGTCCAGCACCCTCTTCTTAAATAAAAAATACTATTATGGAAACATCATGAAAAATAGCAGGGGTACTTCAGACGGGAAGGCTAAAGAAAGGAGGAGTGCCTTTTGCAATGTGCGAGTTTTTTCTCAAACAGACTGCCTGACAAACAACTCACGATTTGAGTTTGAAACACGTCGCGGAAGGCGGCCCCTTTCTTAAGCCTTCCTGTCTGATGTACCTGCGATTTTTAATGATGTTTCAATAAAAGTATTTTTTTTTTTAAGATAGGACGCTGGAATTTCGTTCATTTTCATATTCTATTCTCCATCAACCCCTACAGAATGAATTGATCAGCTTTTAAATTAGCCCAATGCCGGATGCTCTCCGACACCATATATCCTGCCAGTCCGACACCATATACACTGCTACTACATTAAAAGTCTAAGGGAGTGCAGAATGTGTCACTGTACTCAGTCCCAGCATAGCTCTTATAAAGATATAAAAACTTCGAAAATCTGACGAAAGTGTGGTCCATGAACCCTTTGTAAATAAGCCCTTGTGACTGTGGTAATCTTTTTTTTTTTTTTTATTCATGACCTTCCTTCTAAAATCAACTTTCTAAAATAAATTCTATTGTTAGAACCCCTTATTAGAACAGGCTGTTACATTCTAAAGAAGCGCTTCTCTCCTCCCACTGTGTGCTCACTGCTGCCAGTATTATACAAAGTGCAGGGGGATGGGTGAGACTGAGAAGTTCTGCACAGTGTAACAACAGCTTGTGAAGCCAGAGCATACATTTCTGTAACACACGCATAGCCTTCAGGCTTAATACGATCATTTTAAAATGTTTAATTTAGAAGGAAGGAGGCCATAGGTAAGAAATATTAGAAGATTACCACAGTCATGGTGTCTGGATCAATGAGTAAGTTTCCCTGGTTTATCATGCTCGATGGAAGATTTCCTTTTAAGTTCATTTTTATCTTTTTTTTTTTTTTTATGTTTTAAAGGTTGTTTAACCTCTTAACACTCAGTCCGATAAAGTTATAACCATATAAACTGACAAAGCTTTCTAAACATCCAAGACAGGGCTAATCAACCTGAGCTGGATCACTCATAAACAGCAGCTGGGGGATGGTGCAGCAATTTATTATTCTGCCTGGCAGGGAGAACAATGATTGCATCATCCTCTGGTGCAGCCTCAGAAGCGACCAAGCTTCATTATCATAATTTTATAATTGCTTTTTCAGCAAAACCACTCACAAGGATCAAACAAGATATGTTCTATGGGTCCTCCTGAACGTATTTAAAATTAACGGGGAAAGGCTACTGAAATCACAATTAATAAGGGCAGCTGCATATTCATTACTGGGGTTTCTGTGTTAGGGTGTGTTCACACACGGCTTTCAGGGTGCGTTCACACGTGGCAGTAACACATGCGTTTTCTATTGCATCAGCACTTGGAGATTTGCCTGATTACTTAGCTGTTAACAATGCATTTACGCATAAGGACAGATTTTGATAGCTGAAGTCCAAACACAGATGTGTACTGGGCCTTCCTGCTGATGGAACTTATCCCATAAATCCCGTGGGATCCAAAGCTAGGACAAGATCTTTACATAGACCTGAAGAATTGTAATGCAGGACCTGAACAGATCTGATTATATGACTTTGAGGCCTATTACCTGCCACCTAAAAAGCTGTAAATCTAATATTAATTTTAGTATGAGATATCTGTATTATTTCATGCCCTAACAGTTTCATGCTACGTCATTTGGTGGTATAATGTGTACTGACCTTGTAAAGTCGCATAACACCAGCATACGATAGGCGGTTGGAGGTGAACAAAATACAGTGATTGGGTAATTGGTCAATGTCTACAATAATACAGAAAATATAATTCAGGAAATTAGTAACCCATCATTTATTACACAATGTACACATTTTTATGTATGGCTAGACTCTAGACTCACTTTGGCTAGACTTTGTACCAAAAAATATGCATAATTTGGGGCAACAGATTTATCAAGGCTTTATTAAGGCGGGTGTTGTCGAACTCTGCAGTGTCTGAGATGGCAGCCGATTAATTCGTTCTCACAATAATGGGTAACAGTAATTGGTTATAACTTTGGAACGCTTTAACATTGAGATTGAGAGGTGATTTTGAGACTGTTTTCTTGTGACACATCTTACTTCATACTAATTGAACAATTTAAGGGGTAAGTTTTGTGTTTCGTTCTAAAAAAAAAGGAAAATTTGGGAAGAATTCAGAAAAATTCTTTATTTTCTTTTTTTTTTTTTTTACAAATAAAGAAGATTTACATAAATTTACATACATATATTTTTGCGGCAAGGGATCCTAGATATCTGTGTGGACAATGTACACATAAGTGGAATAAGGTGACATAGTATTTCTAAACCCTAAATCCTAAACATGTTAGGTATCGCTGTGTCCCAAAATCTCCAATCTATGAAAATTTAATAACAATTATTCCCGGCATTTAACCCCGTAACAGAAAATAGAACCATTTTGAAAAATATAAAAAATTCTATAAAGTCCTAAAAATGGTAGCATTGAAGACCTCATCAAAAGTCACATAAAATTACACCACCCACAGTTCAGTACACAGAGTTATGAAAAAGTGATTAGCTCCATAAGCTAATTTTTTTGTACAGGAGGTTTTAATTTTTGTAAATGTATGAAGACGTTATAAAACCTATACCAATATGGTATCCTGTGATCGCACCAACCCAAATAATTCAGCAGACATGTAATTTGGGGAGCATAGCGAAAGTAATAAAATCCAAGCCCACAAGATTATAGCGCAAATGCGGTTTTGCACCAATTTCACTGCATTTGGAATTTTTTCCCGCTTCCCAATACATCACATAGAATATTAAATACCGTCACTATGAAGTGCAATTTGTTACGCTGAAAACAAGCCCTCACACAGCTCTTTACATGGAAAAATAAAAAAAGTTATAGGTTTTTGAAGGTGGGGAATGAAAAATGAAAACACAAAAACAAAAAAGGGCCTCGGCAGGAAGGGATTAAGGCATTTACTGAGCGCCCCAAATGACTTGTCTACTTTATTCTTTGGGTTGGTACAATCACGCAGATACCAAATTTATAGGTTTTATAGTGTTTTCATACATAGCATATATTACAACATGCAATGTTGACAAATGCAGTGTTGACAACAATGTCATTAGCCAGTCCCTACCAGATTTTAATAAACATTTTGAATTCAGATAACGCTTTTTAAGTCTTTAATGAAAAGTTTTATATCAGTATTGAGTATCGTGATACTTTTCCAGATATTGTACCACACTTAAAATTTTGGGATCGGTGCAATCTTAGCTGTGATAACACAGCCCGACACTGGCAATTAAAAAGGCGGTGCACCAGAATAAGTACCATTAATGGCCACCATAAAAACACAATACAATGGTCATTATGGGGTTAATTTATACGGAATTAAACTACGGTACAAAGAAAGGAGAGTAACATTGTTCTTGGTGTAGAAATAAAACACTGCACAGCTGCCTGCCGGATACAGCAAGAGACTTCGGCCTCTTCATGTATCCGGTTGCGCCAGAGGAGCAACAACTTTATAAAACACTGGCGCATGAGCATTGACTTATGATAAATAACCCTCTATGTTCTGTAAAGCTTTATAACCTTTTATAATGTTCATCTATATATCCATAGCTATATATTACCTTCAAGACTACAGTTTGGTCAAATCGGGGCATATAGTGAGCAAAAACAGATGAACCTTGAATCCAGGGGCAAAAAATACAACTCCATGCAGACTTTACCCAACCTGGGTCTGATATATTCCAAATCATGTCTGAAGGGGTTAAATCCAGCCAGTACCTGTAGAAAACATTCACGTTTAACATAAAATTGGAAATTCCCATTATAATTTCATGTTTTTTGGTTAATAGACACCCTGCACACTTTACAGGAAAACTGCACATAGTGGAGTTTCCACTGTTTTTGATAAATGTAGGCCAATGATCTTGAGGTAAAAGTTGGAGAAGATAATAAGAACAAGGGCTACAGATGTAAGAGAAGAGAATTTCATCTACTAGAGAAGAATAGAAAGATAAATGCGCGAAGAAATAATCTCTGTTAAAATAAGAAAGAGATGGTAAGGGAAGGAGTCAGTCAGTGAAGCTGAGGTACACGACATTCATGAGGTAAAAGTCAGACAAGACTGAAGTAAAGATAACCAATACTTCATGAGGAGTAAGAGACAAAGGTTTCAGCCAACCTTCCAATAGAAATCAGAGATATAGGGGCACATTTACTTACCCGGTCCCTGCGCGTTCCCCGATCCGGAGTGTCCGACGAGAATGAACTCTGCCGCAATTCACGTAGATCGTGATTGCGATTTTCTGCATGTGTAGCTTCCCCGATCAGGTCTTCCGGAGTTCACCTTCTCCTTCCCGGTGTATGTAAGTGCTTGATCTTGCGACACAAATTTAGAATTAAATCCCGCGGTTTGTCTGAATCAGTCAGACCGTCCGACAGCCTCCCCCCCGATTTGTGTCGCTTGAAAGCCGGCACCGCTGCGCCAAAATCCAATCGCATGCGACACAATGCCCTTCTAAATCCCTGTCCCTGCGGGGCGATCCCCGAAAAGTCGGAAAACCTGACAGAAATGTGGCCGCGAGACCCTTATAAATAAGCCCCATAATTTCCTTTACTGAGAGAGATATCTGCTGAGAGAGATACAGATGTGTAACCGTGAGGTACAGAAGTGATATACCACCATTTCTGACTAAATATATACTCGTTCAAAGAAATATTTATTAGTTTAAAGTAAATTAATTATTCTGTTGGCCTAAGTGGTTGTCATTTAAAGTGGCCAGGACAGTGAAATAAAAGAAAAATAATTATTACATCCTGTGACTCGATATTTATAATCGAAGGTCTTCATACACGTTATTATCTTTATCTGCAATTTTATGGGTAATGCTATAATATTTCTCAGTGAGGCCACAGTTACGGGGTGTCAGGATCAGTGGGTCCTCTGGACCACCGCGGGAGATGGAACTAGCCGACACCTGGGACCGGAATCCAAGTGGCACCTGGTTTTCACCAGAGCCCGCCGCAAAGCGGGTTGGACTTGCTGCGGCAGGATACCACCAGGTCTTTCCCAGGCGTGACCAGCCCGCGGTGGCAGCCGAGGTCGAGGTACCTTAGCAGAAGACAGTCTCGTAGTCAGGTCCAGGCTCGGGGTCAGGGCAGGCGGCAGAGATGCGAGGTCAAATCCAAATCCGGGGTCAGCAACGGGAGGTCCAGGCAGGTGGGAACGGGAACACAGGCACACGGAACACAGCAACACGGAGGAACTCGGGTAACACGGGAACACAGGACTCGGGAGCGGAGACACACAGGAACGCAGGAATACACCCTGCCTTTATTTCATTCCGCATATATTCCTCTAACGACCCCCCTGTGCACAATATCATGTACGGTGCAAAATGAGTAATAGGTGTTTGTTTTTCTTCTATGTGCATAAGTTTTTGTGCTGTTATTATGTTTAATAGATTGTCCTTTGGTGGTAGACACATATGTGTGGTGTGAGTGTGTCCTGTATTATTTCCCTAAAGGAAATCAACCATTTAAAAAATTAAAAAACCCCTAGAATACTCACCAACTCGTCCGTGCACCCTGCTGGGAGAGGGGCGGTGATGTCATGCAAGAAGTGCGTCAATTCCCTCTTCCTGCTCCCATCCAAACTCCGTTGGTCTCAAGACTTGGAAGTTAATGTGAATTTTGTGCAAAGTGCTACGGTGGGTCAGTCACATAGCCTATTCGCCCTCCCGTGAGCGCTGCTTACATGCCTACCAAATTCGCACCTCCTTTATCATTTCTAAAGCGACATCACAGCCCGCCTTGTGCAACTGCTCAATGTCCTCAAAAAGAATCATTGATGACATAAGTAAAGGCGATGGGTAGCGTGCTCACAGGATATGGGGCTTATGGTGGGTGGGGGGGGGGCTCTAATCCTTACCCCTGGAGCTTGCAGGGGGTAGGTGTTTTTAGTTTATTTTTGAATTGTTTTTTAAGTACCACGTAAGGGCCATGAAAAATAATCAATAGCTGAATTCCCCCCAGTGCTCTGAGGAATCTTCCACTGAGCTACTAGAACGTAGTACATTCCCGATGGTAAATTTCCTTTAAGATCATATCCCAGATGGTACCTAGCCTCCAGTTTGTCCCTTGCTAAGCTACCTAAAATACAAATCGTAAATTTCCCAGCAGATATGTTTCATGTATTATGTAGTCATCCCAATTGACAGACTTTGTAAGAAGTGATACCTATCTGATCCCATATGATGTGGTTTCCGCGCCAATTTAATCTCACCAAATCAATTATTATTGATATATTGCTGAAAGCTACCTTCATAAAATAAGAACTCTATGGGGCAAATTTACTGTACCCGGACCCTTCGCGATCCAGGCGCGTTCTCGTCTATGGATTCGGGTTCGGCCGGGATTTAGAAGAAGTTAGTTCCTCTCCCCGTGCCACCAGGTGGCACTGCTGCGCTGAAAGTCATCTCATCGCGCCGGAATGCAGCCACCAGCGACCAGGTGAAGGTAACGATTCCCACGACACTTTTTTCGGTTTTTAATGTCGTACGGTGTTTCCGAATACGTCGGGTGTTGGTCGTTCGGCCACGCCCCAGGAAAAAAAAACAATTTCCGTGGCGCGCGGCAATGGCCGGCGCCGATGCGCCACAATGCCGATCGCGTTCTCCACAATCCCATGGTCAATCAGGTAAGATCGCGCAACATACAGGAAATCATTCTTAGGTAACACGTCTGGAAAACGCTAATCGGGGCCCTGTAGTACTGACCCCCTTGTGTGGGGTGATTAGAGGTGTTTTTTCTCTGTGTGTTTGCATACACTGGCTGCTGCAAAATCACTATAGAGATGAATAGAGCCACTGGCACGATATGTTGCAACGTATCCAAGATCTTGCTCGGGGACAACTGTGACAAACTGACCCCCTTTCTCGTGATCTTCGTGGAGACCCACCACTGAAGCCCCCACTAATCTGCAATTGGGTTCCACCATACCCCCTTTAAAAAAGGGAATACTGAGGCTGGCCACAAGGAAGCGACATATATAAATTAGATTATGGAAATCGCTGTGTAGTCTCTTAATAGTGCTGTCATCTTCGTTACTAAACATGGACTATAAATGTTAACTAAAGTTTTGGCAATTCGCCTGAAGAAACAATGGATAGTAAGATTTCTCCTCTCCCCCTTTCCCTTTCATAGCAAATAGGATGAGGTTATCAACCAAACACCCTTTTTGAAAGTACTCTACTCAAAAATAGCAAATAACAATTTAAACAATAATCTTGGACATTTGGCTGCGAACTTGCCCCCCCTGAACCTCAATCACCCCAAATACTGAAACCCTGAAACCGCAACATAATGGGGCACATTTACTTACCGGTCGCAAGCGCGATCCAGTGGCGAGTTCTCCGCCGCTGATTCGGGTGTGGCCGGGATTCACTAAGTTACCGTGCACCGATGAGGTCCACTAGGGTTGTCGCTGACGGGGCCCGAGGGTCCGCTGGAGTTCACCGGAATTCATCTTCTATGTCTTAGAGTGCAGGTGCAAGCGAACACTTTTTTTTTAAATCGACCGGGCGGAGGGAAGGCATGGTTCCAAATCTTGGGGTTTTTGCCCGACTGGCCCAGGGCCCATGAATGATGGAGATGGGGAGAGTTCCGTTGCACCATACAGAACCAAACACAGCCAGGCGAAGAAAATTCGTTACAGACACGAATTCCAGAAGCTCGGTCGGTATCAACCCACCAGGACATACACGGTCGTAACCCTAACCCTAGTAAATGAGACCCCAATATTCGAGTAAATAACTCTTTCTTGTACATGTGTATTTGAGAGAGGGGGCTCCAGCCCCGTTTTGCTCACACTAACCTCTCACTCACCAAAAGTTTTTCCCCTTTCTTGATGCGAAAATTTTACTCTATTTTGTGTAAAGTGGGCATATTAAGGATTTGTGTGTTTAGCGGTTTGGTGGTGCCTCTTAAAAACTGTCTTTGCCTTTCACTTGCGATATGTTTTCGTGACTCATGTATGTTACAATTACTATACACTTGTAGTTTTAGGGGTGGGCTGTTATGGAGAGATTGGTCACGCTGGTCATGTTCTAATAATCTTCAATCAATCAGTATAACTTTATTGTACCATCATTACACAATTGTATAACAGTTGAATAAAACTGTTGTAACTGTGGGGGCGTTGGATTATTAGATGTCCACATTAGGATTACAAAATTCAATTGAGTTCTGACTAGATTATTTCAGCAAATACATCGGGGAGGCCTCTCCTAATTTTTCTTCCTTATTTTCTTCTCTTCCATTCTTTTAACCTTTTGAATGTTTGGTTTTCCAACTCTGGGGCATATGCACTTTACCTTGTAGATATCAGAATTGTACTGTAATCAGGTTTCTAACAAAACATTAGTCATCAGAAATCACACAATCAGCATAACACCGACGGGGGATTAGGGGTGGGGGGGGATTGTAGGTTTCCTTTTCATTATTCTGTGTACCCTAGGGATCCATACACCTTGGATCCATAAGGTGATACGTCTAGATCGTGAGATTTTTGAAGTCTTTGAAAAGGTTTCAATCCAAAATTGTTGTGATGGTGCCGAGTTTGCTTGAGTAGTATATTTTGTTACATCATGGTGACCATTGAGAGCAAAGAATAGTGAATACTCGTGGGTGCTCCTTGATTGAGGACTAATCTGTAGGATGGTATACATACATGAGGTCTAGTGGGATTCCTTGTAATGTCTGTACTCTATACCAGTGTTGGCAACCTATGGCACGGGTTTGCCAGAGGAACCCGGCACTCAAGCACTTCCTTTGGGCACCCTGCCATCTCCCCACCACCCAGACAGACAAGAATCTTCCTGCAATTCCACTCACGTAAAGATGCTGCATTTCGGTCATATATTAAAGTGATACTTCTTTGCTACGTGGGAATGTAGGAAGAGGAGAATGAGTAGACAAGGAGCCGATTCTGCTTTGGAGGAACTTCTCTTGGCCCCACAATCTCTGAGTAAGATGGAACTGGAAAAAGCTAAAATGATTGCAAATTTTCATCTTGTCGTCCTCAGGAGCCAAGTATGATGCGAATTGTTTGCGGAACATTAAGCAATACGTATATGCTTTAATTTTTGGTTGGCACCAAAGTTCGTGATTAAATAAAGGTGGGTTTTTTGGGCTTTCATGTTGGTCACTCGGGGGGAAACCGCTAAGCAGGGTTCGCCATCACTGCTCTATACTAGCTAGATTACTTTTGCTTGGTTTGTTTTTTGTTTTATTTTTAGCTTTCCCTCCATTGCGCCTGTTTCTCGTTCATTCCTATTCCTCGGGCTCTTCCCGTGGATCTTCTGTTGGCATTTCCTCGCTGCCGTCCACAACTCACAAATTCAATCATTATAATTGAGAACTCAAGAATTAAGTCAGTACATGTTCCACAGCGATTCTTTGTGATAATGTTTTTTGTTCACTGAGGAGACAACCCTTTCTCGGGTATTTGTAAGGAGCTGTGACTTCTGGACATGTTTCCTTGTAGTTCTTTAGTCAGCTCCTCCTGGTCGTGTCCAGTGTATGTAGGGACGGACGGCGCAAAGAGTGCTTTTACCACCTGTGCAGTAACACATGGCACAAGGATGTGTAGGTAAGGTTCTTTTACAACCATTGGAGTGAATTACATGATACGTATAAACATTTGCTTAAAGCTTTTTGTTACCTCCCAATTTTTTTTTTTTTTTTTTCTTTTCATTATCCGCCAAAACATTAACAGTTTGTCTGTTGCTGTCAAGTTATGCGGGGTTGATTTTTGCAGGACCTGTTGCATTTATGACTGTTCCACAATATTGTGGATTTACCATACTCCTGCAAATAACTTAATTTAAGAGGGGTCTTCCCAGAATAAGCATAATCATATTCAAATGTTTCACTAAAATAGAAGCCAATATGTATTAGCGTTATTAAGGAAACCTACCACTTAGAATGGCATGGGTAAGACTGTAAGTACCCCGGGAGTAAGCACACTCAGGTTAGCTTAGTGGTAGCCGTACTTACCTTTCGTTAGTGTTATAAACACGGTATCGCGTTTTAACACTTTTTAAACTTTAGAGGCAAAGAAACGCGTGTGGCGCTGCGTGCGCACGATCGGCTCAGCTCCTCCATAGGAAATAGCGGAGATGTTGCGCGCTGCACGGTCGCGGGCGCGCCGAAGCCCCTTCTGCTCTAAAGTTTAAAAAGTGTTAAACCGCCATACCGCGGTTTATTACACTAACGAAAGTAATACCGGCACCAGCTCACCCTGAGGCTTGGTGCTCGGTACTTCAGCTTACCGCTACCTCTCCGTAGGTTTTTCCTTTTTTAAGATTTTGCTTTCCTTTTTGCAGAAAAATGTTGTTGACATAACTATAATTGAAGAATAAAAATGCTACGCCCTTCAATCAGTCCTGTGACTTGTCCCTTTGTAGGAGACACGGACAGAAGATGGACGCTGTCCCATTCCACATACATGTCCTTCACCAAGCCTAGCCTGAGCAGATCATGTGATCAGCACTAAGTTTGGCTGTAGTTGGTTGGTTGCAGTGCATCCAGTATGGCCAGTGTTGTGGTGAGACATCATTACTGTGGTAACAGATCATCACTTAGGCAGCGCATAAGAGGGAGGAGCTGTTACTGAGAACTGAGACCTCATGGGAGTTGTAGTTGTAGATGTTGGCCATATTGGATATAACTCTGCCTACTTTAGAAATTTTGTGAATCATTTTATTTAAGCTCTGTTTTGTGATTAATAATATTGAGTTTTGTATTCATTTATTTATATTATTATGGGTTTTTGTATCAGACGTTCATATTGCAGAATACCCCTTTGTTTTGGGCTCTTGGAATGTTTTTGCCAGGAACATGGTCCGTTTGATGCTCAGTCCAAAGCCACTATAAAGTGAATGGCACTGTGCATGTTCTGTGCAGGCCTCTGCAATGATGTGATACTGAATACCTTTAAGAGGGATAGGTCCTCAATAAGATAATCCTGAAGTACCTTAAATAACCAACATACTTTACCTCTCCTCTGATTGGGTCAGGACTGCTGATCACTGCACACTCTACAACAGCAGGATGCTCCATTAAGGAGCTCTCTATTTCAAAGGGTCCAATCCGATATCTATAAAGGAAATGGAGACATTTGGGGAGATTTATCAGAAGTGTCTGAGGTAAAACTGTTCTAGTTGCCCATGGAAACCATTCAGAGCTAAGCTTTAATTAAAAAAAAAAAGCTGTGGGAAAATTAAAGCTGAGCTCTAAGTGGTTGCCATGGGCAACTACAACAGTCATGCTCTCAGACACTTCTGATAAATCCCCCCCAATAATTTATATTATAAAAGGCTGTATGCAAACTACCATTTTACAGTTTTTTTATATACCAAGAATGGGTATATAGAACTATATGGGTACATATCATACCCAAACTATGTAATGTGTCTATGCCTTGTTTTACATTATTTTATTGTGCATTATACACATACACAGGGGTGTTTTTCCTATATAATAAGAGGGAAGGAGGGCACTTGTCAGATTAGCTGCGCACATACAGCATTTCTAGGTACTTCATTCTTATATGGTATTCCCGTGTCTATGATCCTGTAACATGGAAGGAATGCAGAAACAAAGGTATAATTTGGTCTATTATACAACGCTAAATGCAAAAGTTCTGCCATGAGGAAATAAACATATATTTTAAACAATAAGATGTGTAATGTTTGTGTATGATTGTGTTGATGCTATGACTAATATAATATAATTTACAAGGGTGGTTATTATACTCACACTGGTTGGCCCATTACCCCGGCTGTACAAATAACTAGAGGCATGTCCAGGTGGAGTCTAGTAAATAATAGTAAAACATGAGTGTAAGTGCTGGCCTATAACATTAGGGTAAGTGCACCACTGATGCCAGCGCATGTGTAAAGCTCTTGGTGAAGATAAGGGCACTACATATCACTTCATGATGCATCCATCCAATACATGATGCATGTGCAATAGGCTTCAAGTTTCAGGATGGGACAGAGATGCGATAAATATGTTTGAGACCCTAATCCTAAGGTATGGTGGTCTGATGATCCAAACTAGCCTGAAATATTTGAAATGTTGAGCTCCTTCTAATTGCTATGAATAGTTTTTCCTTTGGCACAATAAAATCCCCTTTTACTATTGCTTTATATTTACCCAGAAGATAAAATAACATCACTGATCTTCCATAAACCAGAATGAGCCATCTTTATCTCTGTGGCTCTCTCCAGTATATAAAATTTCCTCTGTTAGGGATGAGCTGTTTTCCCTGGGTCGCCCTAATTGTCCTTAGACTTACATAGCAGATGTGAGATGTTTTTACAAAACCATAAAGGTCTAAATTATAAACTTATATGTGCTGAAAATTAAATACAGGTAGGTGAAATGCTAACAGGAAGACCCTTTAAAGTCATCTACCGCTAGCATCAAAGATTATAAACCAAGCCACTTATGGTTCCGATCTTGCTTATCTTCCTATGCCCTTTTGTAAAGAAAAACGGCTTTTAAAAGTAGCAAATGATCCTAAAATCATTTTACCGAACCCGGAAGCCCTGAGCCCCCTCAGACTAATTTGTCATAATCTTTGAAAGCATTGTTGTAAAAAAAACACAATAAGAGCGTAGAGAAAATAGATTCTGTCAAAGGAGGGGGGGGGGGGGGCACACACAGTGTAAATGTGCTTGGTTTATAATCCTTTATCATGGCGTAGATTGTCCTTTAAGAGGATTTAACAACCCTAAAATTCTAATTATTACTATTATTCTAATTTTTAACGCACAAATTTTTATATTTCCCTAGTCAAAAGGAAATTAGCTACTTGCTTAAAACACACCTTACATCAAAATGCCAAATTGTTTTTAATTACTACAGCTCCGTACCTGCAACTACAAACAAAAACGTCTGTGTCGCGGCAGATTTCATTTCATTCGTCATCTTTCTTCAATGCTCATTCGTATATTTAGCTTCCCGGCGTCAACCTGGACTTATACTAAAAAGAAGCTTACCATATTGAGTAAAAAGAAAAAAAGGTCTTTTGATGGTGCTACCTTCGCATTCCACTATTAACTTCCTGGTTTGGGGGGTAATACATTGCCCTCAGCATCAACTATCTTACAATCAAAAATATAGAAATGATAGGCATAGATACAATTGCAGGTTAGCGTATTATCCAAAACATATTGGAAATTACAATTGTTGAAATCTTGTATTGACCTTTGACCATTGCAATTGCAATATGGGGTTTGCTGTATCTGTAGTTTTATTACACTAAATTTTGGTGGTTACTTTGAATGAAACCTGTTTGAATCCACATGTTTCTAGGAAGATGATACCACCCTGGGCTTCCTAGATTATATTATTTACATGTAATAGACATGATATGGTTGCAGTCTGTTATAAGCAAATAAATACTTTGCTGATCTAGCCCTAGAAATATACGGGTGTTCACACTACTTGTAAGGTAGATTTACCTGGGACAAGTCATAGCGAAGGAGAAGCTTTCCATGGAGCCAGGTTTTTTGATTTGTCATTCCTTAATTTCCACATATCAGATCCTAGATAATAATAGAAGTCTTTGCTGAGTCCCTCCGCATGAACATTAATATAAGACCTTATTCAACACTTGAATGCCAGATAACATCTAACCAGCTAGAATTACTTTAACTTCTGCCCAGTAGCAACTCTACAGTTCAGTTGGCCGTAACCTTTCGTAAATGTCCAGCCCTGTGTTCCTCCTTCCATTGCTCGATCACTTGCGGTCATAGGTTCCCCAGAGCTCACCAATTTGTAAATCTGTAGACTCTTGAATTTGCTGCTTTAAAAACATTATTGTAATCACTGCTGTATTTAGAGGCATGACGGAGTCTAAAATCTATATCGCTATATTGTTCATGGTACACATGGGAAACTTCACCTCCTAGCCCTGAGTGGACTATGGCCATCTGCACCCTCCGAATACATGCTTAGGCTAGGTGGGAAGTAGTTAAACAGACTATCCTGCTCTATCATCTAAAGAACATCTACGCACCACATTAGGGGTGGTAGACTGTCACCAAAAGCATGCACATTACCTTAATTGGGAAGTCCTCCTGGCACATCTTCTTCTCTTCCCCGAATATCAATTTATGATTTTTAATGGAAATGGGAGGGACCGGTGGCGTCATGCCGAGGTTAGACAGCAGTGTAGTGTCACCGGCTGTCTGCAGCTCTTGTGGATGGCCCTTCATGGGGGGAATATCAATGTGGGGGCAATTCACAAATTTATCTTTCATGACAGAACCAGGATGTGCTCGCTATGGAGCATGAGAACCTCTAGCTGATTTCCATATAGTATAAAAGTTAATATTTCAGGGGTATCGATGTGCCGGAAAGTGCCAGGACGGACTCCCAATTATCCCCTAAGGTAACAGCAATGCATTTGGGTGACATTCTAGCACCCTAAATGTGTGGTAGATGTTCCTTTAAAGGGATCTGTTCATCATGAGCCCTTTTTCGGCTCCCCCATGTAACCATAGAGAACGGTGTACACATTGCTTATTATTTTTTCATAATAAAACGTAACAAAGCTATAATAAAAAATTACTTTCTGTTATGTCAGTGTCTCTAGTCCCCTGGCATGGCCATGAGGATGGGGTATAATATGTATGGCCTCCTGAGGAGGCGTGAGGAATATGGGGGACAATGGGATTTTTGTTTTAGTGAAAATCAGCATGCAGCGCTGTTTTTCTGAGGGTAATGGAGAAACATCCTCATTGGCCACTCCCAGGGGACTAGGGACACACTCTGATTACAGAAAGTAAACTTTCCTACCTACCATCATTTTTTTTTCCGGAAAAAGCCAGAATAAGGTTCCTTCGGATGAAGGTTCCCTTTAATGGACGAACGCATCATGCATGTAACTCCCTTGGACCCACTACATAAATATTCATTTTCCAAAAACTCAAATAGAAAAAGGCATATGGTGATCGCTTACCTTGAACACAACCCGTAGTGGACCGCAAGGAAAAAGCCGCTGATCACATAATCTGAAGACAAAACATGAAAATGACAGAGTGTCCAGCACCCTCATTCTTAAATAAAAATACTATTATGGAAGACATCATGAAAAATAGCAGTGTACTTCAGACGGGAAGCTCTAAGAAAGGGGAGTGCCTTTTGCATGTGCGAGTTTTTCCTCAAGACAGACTGCCTGACAAACAACTCACCGGATTTAGAGTTCGCAACACGTCGCGGAGGCGCCCCTTCTTAAGCCTTCCTGTCTGATGTAACCTGCGATTTTAATGAGTTTCAATAAAAGTATTGTTTTTTTTTAGATAGACGCTGGAATTCTCGTTCATTTTCATATTCTATTCTCCATCAACCAAACCCCTACAGAATGAATTTATCAGCGTTTTAATTATGCCCAATGGCGCTGCTACGACATTAAAAGGTCTAATGAGTGCAAATGTGGGCACTGTACTCAATTCCAGCATAGCGTCGTAATAAAGATATAAAACTTCAAGAAATCTGCGAAAGGGGGTCCATGAACCCGTTGTAAATAACCCTTGTGACTGTGGTAATCTTTTCTTTTTTTTTTTTATTCATGACCTTCCTTCTAAAATCAACTTTCTAAAATAATTCATTGTTAGAACCCTTATGGGTAGAACAGGCTGTTACATTCCAAAAAGCGCTTCTCTGCCTCCCCACTGTGTGCCACTGCTGTCCAGTATTAACTACATGCAGGGTGATGGGTTGGAGACTGAGAATTCTCACGTGTAACACACTTGTGAAACCAGAGCATACAGTTCTCGTAACACACGCATAGCCTAGCCTAATATCGATCATTATTAAACATGTTAATTTAGAAGGAGAGGCATAGGTAATAAATATTAGAAATTACCACCGTCATGGTGTCTGGATCATGATTAAGTTTTCCCTGTTTATCCATGCCGTGGAAGAGTTCCTTTTAGTTCATTTTATCTTTTTTTTTTTTTTTAATTTTTAAAGGTGTTTAAAACTCTTAACAACTCAGTCCGATAAAGTTATAACCATATAACACTGTACCAAAGCTTTCTAACATCCAAGACAGGCTAATCACCGAGCTGGATCCCTCATAAACACACTGGGGATGGTTCAGCAATTTCATTAGTCTGCCTGGCAGGAGAACAATGAGTTGCGTCATCCTCTGGTGGCAGCCTCAAAGACTGACACGAGCTTCATTCATAATTTTTATAATTGCTTTTTTCATCAAAACCACGCACAAGATCAAAAGATATGTTCTATGGGTCCTCCTGAACGTATTTAAAATTAACGGGAAAGCTCTGAAATCAACAATTATAAGAAGGGCACTGCTATTCATACTGGGTTCTGTGTTAGGGGTGTGTTCACCACACGGCTTTCACGGCTCTTCACACTTTAAGGCATAACACAGCGTTTTCTATTGGCATCAGCACTGGAGATTTTCCTAATTCTTACGTTGACTTTAACAATGCATTTAACGCATTATGACAATTTTTGATATCTGAAGTTCCAACACAGATGTTACTGGCTTCTGCTGATGGAAGCTTATCCCATAATACTCCATTGGATCCAAAGCGTCGGACAAGATCTTTACATAGACCTGAAGAATTGTAATGCAGGACTGACGATCTGATTATTACTTTGAGGCTAATTAACCTGCCACCTAAAAAAAGCCTGTAAATAGTCTAATATTATTTTAAGTATAGATATCTGTATTATTTTCGAACTACATTTTCATGCTACGTCATTTGGTGGTATAGTGTACTGACCTTTTAAAGTCGCATAATACCAAGCATACGATAGGCGGTGGAGGTGAACAAAATACAGTGATTGGTTATTGGTCAATTCTACAATAATCCAGAAAATATAATTCAGGAATTAGTAACCCACATCATTTATTACACAATGTACACATTTTTATGTATGGCTAGACTCTAGACTCACTTTGGCTATACTTTGTCCAAAAATATGCATAATTTGGGCAACAGATTTATCAGGCGTTTATTAAGGCGGGTGTTGTCGAACTCTGCAGTGTCTGAGATGGCAGCCGATTAATTCGTTCTCACATATATGGGTAACAGTAATTGGTTATAACTTGGAACGCTTTAACATTGGATTGAGAGTGATTTTTGAGACTGTTTTCTTGTGACACATCTTACTTCATACTAATTGAACAATTAAGGGGTAGTTTTTGTTTTCGTTCTAAAAAAAAGGAAAATTTGGGAAGAATTCAGAAAATTCGTTATTTTCTTTTTTTTTTTTACAAATAGAAGATTTACATAAATTTACATCATATATTTTGCGCAAGGATTCCTAGATATCTTGTGGACAATGTACACCTAAAGTGGAATAAGGTTACATAGTAATTTCTAAACCCTACATCCTAAACATGTTAGGTATCGCTGTGTCCCAAATCCACTCCAACTCTATGAAATTTAATAACAATTATTCCCGCATTTAACCCCGAACTAAGAAATAGAAACCATTTTGAAAAATATAAAAAATTCTATAAAGTCCTAAAATGGTAGCATTGAAGACCTCATCAAAAGTCACATAAAATTACACCACCCACAGTTCAATAACACAGAGTTATGGAAAAAGTGATTAGCTCCATAGCTAATTTTTTGTACGGAGGTTTTAATATTTTTGTAAATGTATGAAGACGTTATAAAACCTATACCAATGGTATCCTGTGATCGACCACAACCCAAATAATTCAGCAGACTTGTAATTTGGGAGCATAGCGAAAGTAATAAAATCCAAGCCCACAAATTATAGCGCAAATGCGGTTGTTGCACCATTTCACTGCATTGGAATTTTTTTCCCGCTTCCCAATACACACATAGAATATTAAATACCGTCACTATGAAGTGCAATTTTGTTACGCTGACAACAAGCCCTCACACAGCTCTTTACTGAAAAATAAAAAAAGTTATAGGTTTTTTGAAGGTGGGGAATGAAAATGAAAACACCAAAACAAAAAAGGGCCATCGGCAGGAAGGGATTAGCATTTACTGAGCGCCCCAAATGACTTGTCTACTTTATTCTTTGGGTTGGTACAATCACGCAGAGACCAAATTTATAGTTTTATAGTGTTTTCATACATCGCATATATACAACATGCAAGTTGACAAATGCAGTGTTGACAACAATGTAATTACCCAGTCCCTACCAGATTTTAATAAACAAATTTTTGAATTCAGATAACGCTTTTTAAGTCTTAATGAAAAGTTTAATATCAGTATTGGTATCGTGATACTTTTTTCCAGATATTGTACCACACTTAAAATTTGGGGTCGGTGCAATCTTAGCTGTGATAACACAGCCCGACACTGGCAATTAAAAGGCGGTGCACCAGAATAGACCATAATGGCCACCATAAAAACACAATACAAATGGTCCATTATGGGGTTAATTTATACGGATAAACTACGGTCAAAGAAGAGAGTAACATTGTTCTTGGTGTAGAATAAAACACTGCACAGCGCCTGCCGGATACAGCAAGAGACTTCGGCCTCTTCATGTATCCGGTTGCGCCAAGGAGCAACAACTTTATAAACACTGGCGCATGAGCATTGACTTAGATAAATAACCCTCTATGTTCTGTAAAGCTTTATAACCTTTTATAATGTTCATCTATATATCCATAGCTATATATTACTTCAAGACTACAGTTTGTTGTCAAATCGGGTCATATAGTAGCAAAAACAATGAACCTTGAATCCAGGGGCAAAAAACAACCCATGCAGACTTTCCCAACCTGGGTCTGATATATTCCAAATCTGTCTGAAGGGTTAAATCAGCCAGTACCTGTAGAAAACATTCACGTTAACATAAATTGGAAATTCCCATTATAATTTCATGTTTTTTGGTTAATAGACACCCTGCACACATTTACAGAAACTGCACATATGGAGTTTCCACTGTTTTTGATAAATGTAGTGCCATGATCTTGAGGTAAAAGTTTGGAGAAGAATAAGAACAGGGCTAACAGATGTCAGAGAAGAGAATTTCATCTACAGATAGAATAAGAAAGATAAAGTGCGCAAAGAAAAATCTCTGTTAAAATAAGAAAAGATGGTAAGGGAAGGATCATCAGTGAAGCTGAGGTACACAACATTCATGAGGTAAAGTCAACAAGACTGAAGTAAAGATAACCAATACTTCATGAAGGAGTAAGAGACAAGGTTTCTCATCGCCACCTTCCAATAGAAATCAAGATATAGGGGCACATTACTTACACCCGACCCTGCGCGTTCCCCGATTCCGAGTGTCCGACGAAAATGACTCTGCCCGCAATTCACGTAGATCGTGATTGCGATTTTCTGCAGTGTAGACTTCCCCGATCAGTCTTCCGGAGTTCACCTTCTCCTTCCCGGTGTATGTAAGTGCTTGATCTTGCGACACAAATTTAGAATTAAATCCCGCGGTTTGTCTAATCATTCATACCGTCCGACAGCCTCCCCCCCGATTTTGTGTCGCTTGAAAGCCGGCACCGCTGCGCCAAAATCCATCTCGCATGCGACACAATGCCCTTCTAAATCCCTGTCCTGCGGGGCGATCCCCGAAAATTTGAAAACCTGACAGAAATGTGGGCCGCAGACCCTTATAAATAAGCCCCATAATTTCCTTTACTGAGAGAGAATCTGCTGAGAGATACCGATGTGTACCGTGAGGTACAGAAGTGATATACCACCATTTCTGCTAAATATATCCTCGTTCAAGAATATTTATTAGTTTAAGTACATTTAATTATTCTGTTGCCTAAGTGGTTGTCATTTAAAGTGGCCACGACAGTGAATAAAAGAAAATAATTAATTACAATCCTGTGACTCGTTATTTATAATCGAAGGTCTTCATAACGTTATTATCTTTATCTGCAATTTTTATGGGTAATGCATAATATTTCTCAGTGAGGCCCACAGTTCACGGGGTGTCAGGATCAGTGGGTCCTCGGACCACCGCGGGAGATGGAACTAGCCGACACCTGGGACCGAATCCAAGTGGCACTGGTTTTCACCAGAGCCCGCCGCAAAGCCTTGTTGGACTTGCTGCGGCAGGATACACCAGGTCTTTCCCAGGCGTGACCACCCGCGGTGGCAGCCGAGGTCGAGGTACCTTAGCACAAGACAGTCCGTAGTCAAATCCAATCCGGGGTCACAACGGAGGTCCAGGCAGTGGGAACGGAACACAGGCACACACGGAACGACAGCAACACGGAGGAACTCGGGTAACACGGGAACACAGGACTCGGGAGCGGAGACACACAGGAACGCAGGAATACACAGGAACGTCAGAATACACAGAACGCCTGAATACACGAGTGCAGATATCACCAGAAGCTTTCTCTAGACTGTGAGGCACCAAGATCCGCCAGGGAACACAGGAAGAGGCAGGATTCTTAAAGGTGAGGTTTCAGTCAGTGCACCAATTAGCGGTGCGCTGGCCCTTTAAATTCTAGGAAGGAGCCCGCGCACGCCCGGTAGGACGCGGGGACGCGCGGCACGGCATATCCGGCAAGAGCAGGAGCCGGGAGAAGTTGAGTGAGACCGGGCAGCAGCGGGGCACAACGGAGGAGCACGGATCGCCCGCTATCCGACATGGATCGCGGAGCACCCGTGACAGTACCTACCCCCCCCCCCCCCCCTTCGGCCTCCCTCTCTTCTTGGGCCCGAAGAAAACATTGGAGCAGCTCTTGTCCACGAGTTTATCCTCTGGCCCCAAATCTCACCTCAGGAACCAAATCCTGTTCCAGTCTACCAGAAACAACACGCCTCCCTCTCACTTTCTAGTATCCAGATCTCCTTCATCCTCGAAGACATCGTGGAATCAGCTTGTTGTCCGGAGGAGAGTAATTTGTCGGTTGAGCGGTTGAAGATGACTGGCTTAAGGAGAGAAACGTGAAAAGAGTTAGGAATGCGCATGCTGGTAGGCAGACTCCACCGGTTGATGCGGCTGAGAATTTCAAATGGACCCAAGAACCGTGGTCCAATTTGTAGCTGGGATCTTCAGCCAACATACTTGGCGGACGCCGACCCTGTCACCAGAGCTAAAACGGAAAATGGTCCGGCGTCTTTTGTCTGCTTGTCACTTGGTCTAGCTGTAGCTTGGAGCATGAGGTTGGACTTGCTCTCCAAGATGGCTTTCAGATCACATACCAGTTTCCTCCACCGCAGGAACATCTGCAGACATGGGTAACGGAAGAGGAGGCCAGGATGCAGTCGCTACATTTATAAAAAAGGGACAGAACGGCAGAAGGGAGTCCAGGAATTGTAAGAGACTCTGCCACTGGTAAGAGAGAGGGCCCAGTCGTCCTGACGGGCATAAGACGAAGTGGCGGAGATAGCGACCTAAATCTGATTCACCACTCCTCACTTGGCCATTAGTCTGTGGGTGTTAGGCAGAAGAGAAGTCCAAGTTCTCCTGCAACTGGTTGCACAGAGATCTCCAGAATTTGACACAAACTGAACTCCTTGAATCCGAGAGGATTTGCCGAGGAGACCATGAAGCCGGAAAATATGCTGGAAGAAGAGGCTGGCGAGACGGGTGAGCAGAAGGCAAACCTGGTAAGGGACAAAGTGAGCCATCTTCGAAAAGCGGTCAGTCACCACCCATGATAACGGTGTTGCCAGAAGAATGGCGGCAGACCGTAACAAATCCATAAGCCACATGAGACGCAGGTGCTGGTAGCACGTAAAGGAGGGCAACAAAGACCAGCGCAGGTTTTAGTCGTGAGGGCTTGTTTGCGGCGCAATAGACACAGTAACCCACAAATCCTGAACTCCCTTGACCAAATCAGCCACCATTAGAATCGGGAAATTAAGGCCACGAGCGCTGCACCCCAGGCGCCCAGCCACACGAGAGGGAATGTCCCCAGGTAGTGATCTTCTTTCGAGACCAGGTCGCACATAATCTTTGTCTTGCCGGGAGGCAGCTTGCCGGAGTCCACTGGCGCGGCAAGCACAAGCTCTCCTGGAGGAACAATATGCCTCGGAGCAGAGTCTCCCCCATAACATCAGAAGCCGGGACAAGGTCGTCGTCCCTTTATCTTTTTCTCTGCGGACCGAAAATGGATTTGGAAGTCAGCGAGAAAAGAGGAGGGACCACCGGCTTGACGTGGATTCAGAGACGCTGAGCCGTCTGCAGATACGACGGTTTTTTGTTGTCCGTGATATTGCTGACTGGAAAACGGGCCTCCCTCCCAGCAGATGGCGCCACTCCTCCAAGCCACTGATGGGCTAGAAGCTCCCGATCTCCAATGGAATATTTCTCTCAGCGGAGGAGAAGGGTTTTGGAAAAAAAAAAAACAAGTGAGTGTTCGTCCCCTGGGACCCTTCTGGGTAGGACTGCCCCAGCGCCCAGGAGGAGGCATCAACCTCCACCTGGAACGGCTTTTCATAGTCCGGTCAGGTAAGGACTGCAGCGGAGGAAAGGCAGTTTTTAATTTCGTGAAGCTTCTTCTTCTGCCGCTGGTGGCCAACCAGGGATACTCAAGCGTAGTTCCTAACAGCGCGCGCTCCTTAACCGAACGTCATTCGAGTACCGCGGTGATGAAGCCACTCAGGTTAGATGAAGGTCCCGAGGGCTGCAGTGGTCGTCCTTGACCTGTGCAAGAGCCCTTTCTTAATGTAGCGATGAGGGCTGCATCGTTCCAGCAAGTTCGGAAGCCAGGTGGGCGGTGCATTGACATGCGTATCACTCTCCCACAGATAGTTGCCCTGACACAGGTTCAAATGCAGACTCCGCAGAGGAGGATCGTGCTGGTTCCTCGACGACTGCCCGGAACTCTGACAGAAACGCGGTGAGGCTAGACATAACCGGTTCGTCTCTGTCCCAAAGCGGAGTATCCGCCCAGGCCAGGCTTCCCGTAAAGAAGAAAGGGCTCTCTGCACAGGTCAAGGACGCACTGGCAGCTCGGGACCTTCCATCTACCCTGAGTGGCCTCATCACCTTGGCTACTCGAATTGACGTTCGGTTTAAGGAGCGCGCTGAGGAACTACGCTCTGAGTATCCCTGTGTCTGGCCACCAGCGGCAGAAGAAGCCTTCACGAAATTAAAAACTGCCTTTTCCTCCGCTGCAGTCCTTACCTGACCGGATACTGAAAAGCCGTTCCAGGTGGAGGTTGATGCCTCCTCCGTGGGCGCTGGGGCAGTCCTTACCCAGAAGGGTCCCAGGGGACCAACACTCACTTGTTTTTTTTTCTCCAAAACCTTCTCCTCCGCTGAGAGAAATTATTCCATTGGAGATCGGGAGCTTCTAGCCATCAAGCTGGCTTTGGAGGAGTGGCGCCATCTGCTGGAGGGAGCCCGTTTTCCAGTCAGCATTATCACGGACAACAAAAACCGTCAGTATCTGCAGACGGCTCAGCGTCTGAATCCACGTCAAGCCCGGTGGTCCCTCTTCTTTTCTCGCTTTGACTTCCAAATCCATTTTCGTCCTGCAGAGAAAAAGGATTAAAGGGATGACGCATTGTCCCTGCTTCTGATGTTAGTGGGGGAGACTCTATGTCCGAGGCATATGTTCCTCCAGAGAGACTTGTGCTTGCCGCGCCAGTGGACCTCCGGCAGCTGCCTCCCGGCAAGACTTATGTGCGACCTGGTCTCCGAAAGAAGATCCTGACATGCGGGACATTCCTCTCGTGTGGCTGGGCGCCTGGGGTGCAGCGCTCTGTGGCCTAATTTCCCGATTCTAACGGTGGCGATTTGGTCAAGGGAAGTCAGGATTTTGTGGGTCCTGTGTATATTGTGCACGAAACAAGCCCTCACGACTAAAACCTGCTGGTCTTCTATTGCCGTTACCCGTGCCTACCAGCCCATGGTCTCATGTGGCTATGGACTTTGTTACGGATCTGCCGCCATCTTCTGTCAACACCGTTATCTGGGTGGTGACTGACCGCTTTTCGAACATGGCTCACTTTGTCCCTCTACCAGGTTTGCCTTCTGCTCCACGTCTCGCCAGCCTCTTCTTCCAGCATATTTTCCGGCTTCATGGTTTCCCTCGGCACATCGTCTCGGATCGAGGAGTTCAGTTTGTGTCCAAATTCTGGAGATCTCTGTGCAACCAGTTGCAGGTGAACTTGGACTTCTCTTCTGCCTATCACCCACAGACTAACGGCCAAGTGGAGAGGGTGAATCAGACTTTAGGTTGCTATCTCTGCCACTTCGTCTCTGCCTGTCAGGACGACTGGGCCTCTCTCCTACCATGGGCGGAGTTCTCTTACAATACACTTCTGCCGGTTCTGCTCCCTTTTTTATTAACTACGGACTGCATCCTCGGCCTCCTCTTCCGTTACCCATGTCTGCAGATGTTCCTGCGGTGGAGGACCTGGTACGTGATCTGAAAGCCATCTGGGAGCAAGTCCACACCTCATTGCTCCAAGCTACAGCTCAGACCAAGCGTCAAGCAGACAAAAGACGCCGACCATTTCCTGTTTTAGCTCCTGGTGACAGGGTCTGGCTGTCCGCCAAGTATGTTCGGCTGAAGATCCCCAGCTACAAATTGGGACCACGGTTCTTGGGTCCATTTGAAATTCTCAGCCGCATCAACCCGGTGGCTTACAAGTTGCGTCTGCCTCCCAGCATGCGCATTCCTAACTCTTTTCACGTTTCTCTCCTTAAGCCAGTCATCTTCAACCGCTTCAACCGACAAATTACTCCTCCTATGGCACCACTAGCTGATTCCACCGATGTCTTCGAGGTGAAGGAGATCCTGGATACTAAGACAGTGAGAGGTAGGCGGTTGTTTCTGGTAGACTGGAAAGGATTTGGTCCTGAGGAGAGATCTTGGGAGCCAGAGGATAACATCCTGGACAAGAGCCTGCTCCAACATTTTCTCGGGCCCAAGAAGAGAGGGAGGCCAAAGGGGGGGGGTACTGTCACGGGTGCTCGCGCGCGCATCCGTGCTCCTCCGTGTGCCCCCGCTGCTGTCCGGTCTCACCCACCTCTCCCGGCTCCTGCTCTTGCCCGGACTGCCGTGCGCGCGCGTCTCCGCCTCCTAGGGCGCGTGCACGGCTCCTTCCGAAAATTACCGCTAATTGGTGCACTGGCTGAACACCTCACCTTTAAGAATCCTGCGTCAGGAGGAGGAGCAATGAGAAGAATCATGCGGACAACAAACAAAAATGTTCCAAATAATGAGAACCAGTTGGAGTTTGGAAGTGAAAAAGGTAGGGACCACTCCAAAAAGTGCCAAAATCTTCAAAGTAATAGCATGAAATGGAGCAGCCCAGAGGCAAGAAAGAAGATGTCAGCAATAAAAACACTCCTCAGATGGCAACCCAAAAGATGGGAGGAAACAATCTTCATGAACTGGTAAACAATCTGAATTGCGGACTCGATATCAAACTTTGCAGGAGGGCGACTGGGCCCGCGGCATTAACTTAACTCAACGGCCCAGTCGAAGGAAAATAAGAAACCGACACTTATGTATGCCATCATTAACAGACGAGCGATGGATAGGACAGGGGTGAAACAAACGGAATTGCCCGGCTCCCACATGGGCGACCACCCTAAAGGGGAATCCGCAAAGTTAGACGGGGCAAAACCGGAAGGGGCCCGCCATCCTACCCAGCTCTACCTCTTTGGAAACCACTCTCGCTCCAGGAAAATCCCGGACGACTTCAGATTATGTGAAACAAAACGGGTCAACACTAGGCGTGAAAGGGACGAAGAAACCAAAAAGTGAAAACCCGTCATAATCCGGGTGGCTTCCCATTTCTTGGGATAACGCGTTTTTAGATAGGGGAGCATCTCTAGCACGCGAAAAAAACCCCCTGGGGGTCCCCCTGGCGACCACACCCTGGGGGAGGGCGGTTATAGGGGTTGGTAGCAGGGGCGGGAACCACAGATGGCAGAATGGGTGCCCCGCAGCTGGAGCAATCATGCCGGAACTTGACAGGACCGTAGAAGGACAGTGTCCGTTGTGAACATAAAACAGTACAGACGCGAGCGCCCCCACACCTGGGAGGATGATGGGCCGTGGACGAGGCCCAAGGAGCTGGTCGGACAGGGCTTTGATGAGCAGTCATAAGCGCAACCAGGGACAGTTGCTTTTGGGTCCCAGCGATCTCAGGATTTATAGCCACATCGCCTCCTGACTCCTCGTCATAACGCCACCAGGACGCACCACCGTGGGTGCGAAAGGCCATAGAAAAATGGTTATCTATAAACAAACAGTTGGAGCGCCCTTTCTGGCATTGTTGAGTTAACACACAGCCTACACTGAAAGGTCTTGGCGACTTTTGGCTTCCGTTCCACACCGCGCTCATAACGGCGATTCCTTGTCGACCGTCACCAGTCACGGGAAACAGGGAGACCAAATATCGAAATAATCGTTAGTAAAATAAGGTCCCTGGTATCCTCAGAAAAGGTGAGAACCAAGAGGTAAAACCCAACAGAAATAAGATCCTGAAACAGAACAGACGGGGTAAATGTGGAGAAGTGGAAAACTATGCAGTGGTTTTACTGATGGGGCCGGCGCAGCGAGAGCGACGTAGCCGATCCCACAGGGACGATTGAAGCTGAAAGACGAGAGCAGATCAGTCACTCCCCCCCCCCCCCCACCCCAAGCCGGCGGACCCTCACCGACCGCAGAGATGATGGGATCGCGTCTGGGGTCCCTGCAGGTGCTATGCAACCGGAGCCGGCGTGGCCGGAGAAGTCGTTGGTGAACCACCTACGATTGGGCCTGGACGGTCTCCCAAGTGGATCGGCGGGTGGGAACTGCGACGATGACGCCCGTGGCGATGGACTCCAGAGGAATCGAGCTTCGTCCCCGGGAATGATCTAGACGAGAACGAGGGAGAGTTAGTAGAGAACCGGCCTGAGCGATCGGTTGCTTTCCTCGGGCCTTACCGGGACACCTGCCAGGGACTGCGACGCCCGGGAGCCGGATGCCTGCGGTAAACGGCCCTTGAGGGCGGACGGGCGACGCCGGAGGGCTACGGGGACTAGTACCCGGGACCCAAACCCCCGACCGCAATTGGGTGACTAGCGGGGGCGGGACAACAAGGGGTCCCGCGCCCAGCGGAAGCAAGGTCAGCACAGTAAAGTCATCGGCGGAAAATTAATTTGACTAGGGAAGGATAGAAGGGGAATTACCAAGCCCATAGGTGGGAGCCGGGTGATGGTTGTTGCATTACCGCACTACCACCACTAGATGGCGCCAGGAGTACTGGAGGGATGTCGGGGACGGGAAGGGAAAACCTCACTGACCGAGGTGAGTACATCTACTCGGCTGTAATTACTGAACTGGAGCAGAAGCAAAGTCCCTCCTTCCACCCTCCCCCCGATGATCCGACAGTAGAGAATTCGATAGGGGCTGCCGGTGACGGACGAGGGAGGAGGAGGCCGGGCATCGGCGGGATGCAGTCCGGGAAGCTGACTATCCACCACAGCCATGATTTGCCACGGTGGGCCCAGCGCAGCACAGCCCCCGAGCGACGGGGGAGGCGTTGCAGGGAAATTATGCACGGCCGCCTGCGTGATGGAGACAAGCGCTGAGGCGGCAGTGATTGCCGACCCCCACGACGAAACCCCACTGGTGCGGGGAGCAGCATTCGCCGGGGCAGCGCTTCAGCCAGCAGGAAGCCAAGCCATTCCAGGTCCCTTCCATCAGAAGCCCATGGTGATTGTACCACTCCAGAAGATCCGCGGAAAAGGAAAGAGGGTGAGTCAGGCTTGCAGCCTGCTTATCACTTTGCCCACCCGAGATACCACCCACAACAGTAGCCCCACCCCGTCATGTAGCCATGTACTCAGGGGATAAACACTTTTCTTAAGGGGCCATTGATCACCTGAAAACCCTTGCTAAATTTTCACGCAACTGCAAGCAGTCATTAGCCCACGGCTAAGCGCCTGCGGGATATCAAAAAAAGTGGGTGCTTGGGGCAATGTATGTGCAGCGTAAAGTGGTAGGGGAAACCATCAAACTAATTAGCTCCTCACTAGAAAAGTTCCCCTAGTAGTCCACTGGTCCGAAGACCTGCCGTGTATCTGCGATCCAGGACTGACCGTAAAATCAGAACGGGAGGGGCATAACGACCCTAGGGGTCACCAATGTGGGGCAGAGGCTTCGGGACTTCCAGCAGACATCCCGCCGACACTCCAGCAGAAGTCCAGGGCCACCTCGGCATACGTAAGAGCCTTCTCGGGGGGTCCTCAGAGCGCTTTGTGAGGAAGGAGGCCAAATAAAAACGGACCACTCGTTCCCCACTAGCTGAATCCGTATCGGAGGCATATCGTTATAGACCTAACAAGTCAGTGTATGTTTCTGGACATGATGGGGAGGATAGTACAGGAACCTCACTACACTACACTACACCTACTCCTCGCAGAAAAAACGCCTACTACACTTACACTCACTACGCCACTCACGACAAACTCTACTCCACAACCTTTCCTCTCATCCTCTCTGCACACAACGCCTGCTCCTCCACACAACGCTTCCCCACCCCCTTATCCACACAAAGGCCTGCCCTCCTCCTGCCACACACGCCTCTCCCCTGCACACAACACCTGATCCTCCACCCAAAGTCTTATCCATCTTCACACGCCTGCCCTCCACACAACGCCTTATTCTCCTCCCTCACACACGCTGCCCTAAACGCTACTCCTACTCCTAAATGCTACTCCTCCAAATCCTACTGATCGCATGAAAAGTGCGGTGTGTGGGAGATAGAGAAAAAACGGTAAAGGGAGGGGGGTAAGTGAGTGTTTTTAGGATACAGTTAAGGAACAGCCACACTAGCACAAACTCCAACACCCAAATGAGCTGTTAGAGAGGTTGTGTGAGCTAGATCAGCCCCCCCAGCATCACAGATCACGTCAGTGGCCAACGCGATCGATTGACCAATGGCAGCGAGCGATGTGCAAGGACCAATCAAAAACGGTTCGTGATGTCATCGGTGGGGTGTCGGCAAGTGATTGCCGACACCCCACAGCTGTGTGAGCCCGGGAATGACGGATCGCTGTCATTGGCAAATCGCGGGATCGATTGGCCAATGCGGCGATCGACAAACAGGACCAATCAAATAGGTTCCGGTGAGGTATCGGTGGGTGTCGGCTATCGATCCGGACACCTCCCAACGACGTGTCACCCTGTCTCGCGACAGCAGGGTGACGTCCTAAATGCGGAAGCGCTCGCATTAGATATATGGACGATCTGAGCGTTAAGTCACTCGCTCGCTGCGTCCGATATATCGCGAAGCGGAAGCGCTAAAGGGGTTAAGGCTACACTCAGATCTTCAGGAAAGTCCTGACATACATTGGCGGGACTTGTCCATAGACATTATACTGGTGGTGGGGGTATCCTATTTATCTTGCCCGACACCAGTATAAATCTAAATCCCGCAGGAAACATGGAGTGAAGAAGAGCAGAAGTCTGCCAGAAGGAGCAGTACAGTGAGTTTACACTGGTGATGTCACAGTTCATGTAAGGACAGTTGAGTCATTGGGGAAGACTTGGCACATCAGCAGCTTTTAATCACTTTCTCATGCCAATGCTCCGCTTTTGGGGAGGAGCTAAACTGGAAAGATGAATCAACTGTATAGCACCCAGAGGGTATTCGCTTCCCCCCATGTTGTAAAGACCCCCTCCTGTAAGCCCCACCCTAAAGCAAGGCCCCATTCCTATTCATTTCATATGGCCAAAGGAAAAAAGCAGAACACCAAAAATAAGGTGAAAAAAATGTTGTGGTGGATTTATTCCATATACAAGAGCCACAGTTCGGCTCAACAGTGCGCCTTCCTCAGCTATGTTATAAGTGGGACTATAAACAGGTTTATATACAAATGGAGGTCACACTAACAAACTCCCCCCCTATAAACTTCAAAAGTGCAATAGCTGCAGTGAGAAAAACCAAAAAAGAACATGAACGAATGACAAACAGAAAATCATGAAACACCGATCATATTTCATAGCGCCCAAGTAGTGAGATATATATAATAACCAGTGTTTTGCCTGTGATCAGGATGCGTAACTTTAAAAACAACTATTCAGCACATAATGGGATGTAACCGTCGTCTGGAGAATCCAAAAAAACTGTAAGCCCAAACAGATGATGTGATCCCCAAAGAAAAAAATATCTTAATTGTTAAGAAAAATATGAACAATATATGAAAAAAAGTAAGTGGTTATAATTAAAGAGACGGACGAGGAAAACAGTATCTGAAGCGGGATAATGATCTAATGGGTTCAGGGGGAAAAAACAAAAAAATATATATATAAAACTCGACGCCCTATTTAGGTACACCTGCTCAGTAACGGGTTGGACAACTGTTGCCTTCAGAGCTGCCTCAATTCTCGTGGCATAGATCAACAAGTGCTGAAGTCCTCAGAGATGTGGTCCATATTGACATGATGGCACATCACACAGTTGCCGACCAGATTTGTTGGCTGCCATCATGAGGCGGAATCTCCGTTCCATAATCCCAAAGATGCTCTAGATTGTTAAGATCTGGTGACCTGGTTTTGTTGGAGACATTTGAGTCACACAGTGAACTCATTGTCATCATGTTCCAAGAAAAACAGTCTGAGATGATCCAGCTTTATGACATGGCCGCATTTATCCTGCTGAAAGTAGCATCGATGTTGGGTACTTGTGGTCATTAAAGGGAGGAAATGGTCAGCAACAAGACTCAGGTAGGCTGTGGGTTGCAATGATGCTCAATGGTACCAAGGGGCCCAAGAGTGGCAAAGAAAATATTCCCCACACCATGACACTACCACCACCAGCCTGAACGTTGATAACAAGGCAGGATTGGATCCATGCTTTCATGTGTTGACGCCACATTCTGACCCTACCATCCGAATGTTCGCGCAGAAATCGAGACTCATCAGACAGGCAACGTTTTTCCAATCTTCTACTGCCAATTTCGATGAGCTTGTGCAAATTGTCGCCTCAGTTTCCTGTTCTGAGATGAAAGGAGTGGCACCCGGCTGGGGTCTTCTGCTTCTTGCGAGCCCATCTGCCTCAAAGTTTTCGCCGTACATTGCGTTCAGAGATGCTCTTCTGCCTACCTTGGTTTTGTAACGGGTGGTGAAGGACCGAGAGAATGCGGGTCACGTTGCTTTCAGGTATCAGCCACGAACCTTCTGCCGATTTATCCTCTGACTTGGCATAACAAAGGCATCCGCCCACCGAACTGCCGCTCCACTGGATGTTTTTTCTTTGGGGACCATAAATCTGTAACCCTAGAGAGGGTTGCGTGAACATCCCAAGAGATCAGCAGTTGTGAACTACTCAGACCAGCCCTTCTGGCACCAACTACCAGGCACATCAAAGGCCACTTCCAACTCACTTTCTTCATACTGATGCTCGGTTTGAACTGCAGGAGATGTGACCATGCCTTATGCTACCTGCCCTGCGTTGCCGCCTGTGCTTGGCTGATTAGACCACTTCAGTGTACCACGCAGTGGCCGGGGTACCCATCCCGTGGCCGGTGAGTGTGCTACTGTAGAGTGTGTGTGTGTGGGGTGTATAACTAACCACAAAAATCTTCCAAATTTAAATGTATTTCAACTAAATCGCTTAGATCAGAAACGGCGTATTACCACGTTAAATTAAGGGAATAATACCAGCTCTTAGTCCTGGTAATGTTTTCATTCTCTGCTTAATCTAGTTCCATGATCTCCCTCCTCTATGTAAGGGAGGAATAGACAATGAATTTGATCTGAGACAATCCAAAAATGTTTGAGGACAGGTAAATCTTATTCTAGAGTGAATACGTAAAAATGTTGGGTGAATCGTACTTTAATTCTACGTAGAGGGTTAGAGGAGACCACATTTTAACAAGTGGATCGCATAATTACTTGTATACATATATTCTTTATCGTTGTGGTGTTTTTTTTTTAAACTGTGCACCTTAATCTATTATAAACCACAGTTGACATAGTTGCAGCCAAGGCAAGTTCCCTTTCTAATTTTCAAATGTGAATGTGCATGTTGTGTCACGATTCCCACCCTAAGAATTCCTTTCAAACACCGATATTTTTTCTATAACAGGATCTCTCTGGATTCATTTTTTACTAATTTCTTATTTATTTCTCACTTAAAGGGGGTTTCAAGGTCTAAAAAAGGATATGTGGCCGGGATGGGGCTGCTTTAATCTTTAAAACAAAAAACAGTACTTCCTCTGCGGTCCCTCCGGTTCCACACCGTCGTTTTTTTACAGGGGCACGGAGCAGCCGGGGGGCTGAGATCCCCAGCATCACTATTCCCAGCCTGTATCATTGGCCAAAGGTATGGGGACGGGAGGCCATGCTTCCTTTACCCCTGTAAAACCAATGGAACACCCATGACGATGCAAGGCAGAGGGGTTGTTGCGAATACATCCCACCAATGGAGTTGCAGCCTGTATCAAGGTGATATCTGAAGCACCGCAGGGACAAGCTGAAGCATCCGAAAGGACACAGCTACTTCCAGCCTGCCCTGCATCAGGCTGGGATCTACTCCTGGGGCTCTCTCCAAATGCATCTACAAATTCTACTATTTTGTCAAGGACGTTTCTACTGTTCCAATAAAGAAAACTGTTAAGTTATTTTTGTTCAACCCCTCTGCTCCCGTCTGGTCCCTGCTACTCGGATGTCCCATCAAGGCAACCCTATCCAACTACACAGAGACTCATACTATAGACACAAAAGGGTTTTGGCCCAAGGGAGATCCGCTATAGCCAGCCTCTCCCTCATCATTTTCTTGCAACAACAACCGCTGGAGACCTGCCCAGGGTGTAGGACAGCCCTACGGTTCCCCATTTACCAAGCACCGTTGACACTAGCGTGCCTAGGCCGCAATCGCCAGCCACTCAGGTACTGCGGGCCCCGGCTGTCTCTAGGCCCCAAGAAAAGGCTAGGCCCCGGTGGGGGATGTTGCACAGTCAGGACCAGAGAGACAGTGGTGCAGGACACCGGGAGGGACCGCTGAGGTAAGTAGTAGTTTATTGTTTTAAGAAGCCACATCCCGGCCACATGATACTTTTTTTAGGACTCGGACAACCCCTTTAAACGACAAAAATGGAAGCCTAACGGACAGTAACAAAAAACATCAAAAGTCCATTCAAATGAATGGACATTGTAATGCGCTCGAATTCCATTATCTCCTTATACAAGATTGATCACAGTGAACAGGAAAATGTCAATTTGTTCTACTAATTCTACAATCGAACGATACGACCATGTGGTACAATTTGATCCATGTGAAGAACAATTAGACTACAAAGCACGATTTTGTGAGCCTCAATATGTGGACAGCGAATATCTGGAGAAATCCATCTATGTAGAAATAATAAAGCTTGGGTTTGTTTGTTTCTGTGTAGTTTTATTTTACAGGTGTTTGTATATTAAAAGTTCCACTTTGGTTTTTCATCGTCTTCTTGAGTATAAGCCTACGATATGACCTGACTGAGATTATGAAAAATCCAATTTTTATTTTCAGGCACACCTTCAGCTTTTTGATTATTTTATCGATGTTAGGGACTCCTGCATGAACAAAAATACTTGTAAAGAACATGAACTTCCTTTATACAGCTACTGGCAGTAGAATTGTGATTCTACAACATAAACATATTGTATTATGGGTTTAAAATTTGGAAAATGTTAATTTTAAATTCAAAGTAGTAAATGTTTGATGTTTGAATCTGTTTCCTAGTTTCCTCTTGCTATTGTATCGAATATAGTAAAGTTATAATTCACTGAGGAGCGCAGAGTTACAATGATGATGCAAAATCTCAGCATGAATATTATAACATTACAGGTCATAGGAGAATATCTTCTCTTTTGGATTGTAGGGTCTATGTGTTGGTAAAAGGTTTCTAATTGAAAAAATTTTTTTAGTTTTGTTTATTAATTTTCTTATAAACAAATCTTGATCCACTGATTTACTAAGAACATACTGCAGTGTAAAGGGCAGTTCACTGCGGCCTTATACCAATACACCACCAATGGAACTCCCCCCATTCACTTCAATCATACTGACTCATCATGTTGTGTAGTTGTGACTAACCCCCCACTCCCATTTCATGTCACGGTTTGAGTATTATAGTAGCTTATGATTTCTTGTACATAGGGTACAGTATGATAGCAGTATATTCCGGTACATTAGGGGGCAGTATACAGTAGTTATATTCTGACATCGGGGGCAGTATTATAGGTAGTTATAGTCTTGTAATAGGAGGCAGTATTATAGTAGTTATACTTCTAGTACATAGGGGGCGGGCAGTATTATAGTAGTTATATTCCTGACATATGGGTCAGTATTATAGCAGTATATTCTGTACATAGGGGGCCAGTATTATAGTAGTTAGATTCATGTACATAGGGGCCAGTATTATAGTAGTTATATTCTTGCTACTAGGGGGCGATTATAGCAGTTATATTCTGTACATGGGGGCATCTGTGAGTGAGGATACATTAGCAAGCCTCTTCACGGCTGTATGTTCTTTGTGTATTTTGTAAGCACTTTATTGCTACTGTAAACAATGTGTAATGTACTTTACTTGGGACTTTAACAAGCGTACACACTGACAGCTGGAGGGGACACGACGAACTGTCACTGCTCAAAACTGTCAGTCGACAATGGATACGCTGTGGGACTTAAGCGACGTGAGTACGCTGACTGCACTCCACTGACTCGAATGCACTGATACTAACTAGCAATGAACTTTAGTAATTAGTTTTTAGACAAAAAAAAAAGACACTCGGAACTCCCTTAAATTGTGGGAGAAAGGAGAAAGCTATAACAGAGAGCAGCTGTGATCAAGGGGTTTAAAATGGCAGGTTCTAACTCTGAGGGGAGTGCATGAGGACCCACAGGCTCCGTTTCTCAACTTCACAAACACGGACTGAGGAGAAGGGGCGTGAGCCCTCCTATGCCCTCCTTTGCACTTGATCGCTGTCTGATTGGCCATTCGGTACAGATGGCAGGCCCGCTATTGATAGGTCCTTGCCGGTTACTAGGTTACCGGGACCCAAAATCGCAAGTTATGCCGTACCTCTATGTCAAGGTGAGGGAATACGCGAGTCCTATGATGTAGAGTCAGGAAGGAAGGGTTATATTACTGTTATACCACTGACATTCTCACTAATACTATAATGAGGGGCGTACCTAGGAGGGGCAGAGCCATAGTTGACTTCTTTAATGAAGGGCCCCGTTTAACCCTTTAAAGATATACATATTTAATACGCCACATGTGAATTACAATCACACACGATTATACCATCACTTATATATACACCCATATAGCATCTACACAACAATACAGTATATAAGCATATATGACAGATATTACAAACCACATATACATTACAGCATAAACATACGTACATTATATAAACTCAACCTATACATATAGTATAAACTAACATACATATATACAACAGCACATACAGCATATAAAAAAAAAAATTACATCAAGTAATACACAGCACATAAGCATAAACATACATACAGTAATAACAGCACGTACACATTGCAGCTAAACATACATACAGTAACACACCCACAATACAAAGATAAACATGAATAAAGTATACACCCCACATATAAATCAGCATACACATACATACAGTATAAAACACCCCAGACAAAATACAGCATAAACATAACATACAGTATACCACACCACATATACATAAGCAAATAAACATATCAAACAGTTACCATATACACCCAGCAGTATATACAATCACATACATATAAAGTAATACACAATTGTAACATACATTACTGTAAATACACAAATAGATACAACGACATAAAGTTATACAGAAACATATATTCATATACACCCAGTAATCAGATGCCACGGCCCCGGACACGTGGGGCCCCAGTGTGCTAACCTTGTATTATGCTCCGGTATAAATTACTCTTCTAATATGTATGTCAGATCACATCATTATTGTGTTATATATTGTAAATGTTACTAGGATACTAAAAAGAACTGAATCCTACTGAAAATTGTGTTTGATGGATCCATGCCAGTTTTTACCTTGATAGCACTCCAGTCTTTTTAAACCTTCGTACTCCGGTCGATACTATATTGGACCCTGAGCGCAGTGACTTCCTGGTTCTGTGGTTGTGAGAAGGTTGACGAGTGCATGAGGTGGTGGGGATCGCACAAGGGGACACCTACCACTGAAATTTGATTGGGTCCTGTGATGTTGATCAGTGAACAATCAGAATGGCCAGGACAGTGATCGCAGTCATGATTATAACGTCTGACATATTGACGTCAGCACAGATCCCCCCACCCGCTCCCAACGCCACCATTTTATGGTGGTGTGGAGAGATACGTGTGATGTGTCCTGTAGGTACACATGTTGCACATCACTATTACACCCCCCCCCCCTATCTTACATTTCCCTTGTGGTATTTACAGCACCGTCCGTTTTTCCTTGCATTATGCCCCCCATTCTCCCCCCCACACAGCAGACAGGTAGTGCATCTGATAGTAGAAGTAGGAGTAGTGCACGCGGTTTGTGGTGGATCATGATTTCTGGCGGCACGTTTCTAATGAATTCTGGCGCAGCCATCATTACACTGGCCAGAGACTTTTAGGCAGTTGGCTACATTATAAGTAAATGTGCCCCCTCTATATACAATATGGGGGTTATTTATCATACGCCAGCGCTCGTGCAGCACGATACATGAAGCGGCTCCGGCTACGGTGGGGCCTGCCGCCAGCGTTTAAAAATTTGCCGGTGCAGCAAGGGCGCAGGCGGGGGGACAATACAGCTGCAGTAGAGTAGAGGGACAGTCAAGCTCTGCACGTCGGGTCGCGTCCCGTCCCGTCCCCCTTCACGCCACACTGGGTGGTTTCAAGGTGCAGATTTGGGAAAAGATCGAAGTGCTGCAATAAGTTAGCATTGGGGCAATTATTTCAGGGCTTCTACACCAGTGACGTGGGCGAGAGCCTGATAATATCCCCCATATAGTATAACACATTTATATTAGGACATGAAGTATTATAAGATGCCCAAACCAGGCACTGTCTTAGGCAATAAACTCTGTCATCCCAATAACATAATATCCCCACATAATACTTTAATAGGTAATCAGTAAACACCGAGGCTCATGTTGGGGTGGAAAACAGGTCACAGCATTATTTAAATAATATTTTCTTCAACGCAGCTTCTTCTTTCAATGTTTACTTCCTCCAGCTGTGACTTCAGAAATATAAGACAAGCTCTCAAAACAGTAAAAGGAAACAATAAATTAGGGAGGGAGGTTCTGCTTCTGGTGAGTGTGCAGTAACAGATGGAGAAGAGGAGACCTGCTAAAACAGGCTTTCAATCCACCCATCGCCAAAGGGGGGGAGGAGGAAAGTGCACGCAGCCAAAACTCTCCTATGAAAGTGAATGGCCTCAAAATTAACCCCTTACACCACTACCTGCCTCCACCAGTCCAGGTGACCTCATATACAGTTGGCGTACACCATACTTATGTATAGAACATATACACACATATACAGCCAATACACACAGGAATTCACACATACCGTATATTCCACAACACCTACAGAAAATAGGCACAAACAGCAGATTAACAGACATACGCATATACATACCACTACATGGTTAGTCACTGTCGTCGGAGTATTCTTATGCATGGGGACTGTCACAGATTATGACTCCATGCAGTCCAGTAATTGTGACTCCTGGGAAGTTGCTTCCTCGTTGAGACCCTTCCATGACATTTCACATCTGGGCTGATGGCTTCGCTCTTGCTGTGAGGATTGTGCCCTGGTATATACATAGTTATGCTGTTACAAGGCGCAGCTGTAACATGGGGCAGGGGGAGACGGACTTCCCCGCATGTGATATGGAGGGTTGCTGAGGTTCACACTACTGGCTGAGTAAGTGAACACCCCCCACCTTATTGTCACCACAATGGAAGATTTCTCTCCAGCATCACCTACAGTACTTACCTAATCATCATCGATATGAAATCCATCTCTATCCCCAGGAATATATATCCATTGTCGGTATAACTACGAGATGTTGACTATGGGTGAGCACAGGAAGAGTTTTCATTGGAGGCTTTTGGGCACACTTTATACTTACACTTATAACAGACTATCCCCAGTCCCCAATCTGACTTTTACCTGATGGTTATACATCATGGGCCCAGAGTTACGAAGCCCCTGCGCCAGTTTTCTGCGGACTTTGCACCTTCTTCAATGTGTAAACTGCTTCCAATGTAATAAGGAAGTGGTCGCACTGAAATGGGCGTCGGTGCTCGTCGGGCCGGCGCCACATTATAATGCAAAGTCTGACAGAAAGGTGTCGCCGGCCCAAGTAAAAGGGCACCAACAAAAATGGGTTGCACTCTGCAGGGCATGCAGGCGGCGCCAGATTTCAGGAAAGCGGAAAAGAAATCTTAAATCTGGGCGCCCCCTGCACACTACACAGGGACATGCAATTAGTACAGATGCTCTGGTTCTATAAGCAGCAATTCACTGGCTGCTTACCACCGCTCTATACTATTCTGTTTACAGCTTTAAGGTTGTTCTTTTACTTTATTTCATTTTATTCATACCAAATCAGCTCATCCTGTGCAGCGCGTCCAGTATTATATGTACATACGTCTAGCAAGATTACAGGACCGAAAGTTATGGAACAAGTTCTGGAGAGAACATCATGAGAACATTTCTATTGCTAAAAAGACTAAAACTGCAACAAGACACTTAGAGGAATGAGCAACTACTCTGTCAGCAAAGGATTGACATTCTGCAGCAGACGTCTTCTTATTCCTCTTTTTTTTTCTTTCTGTTTCGTTCTTTCTTTCTCAGTAAATGAAACAATGGATGGTTTGGATGGTGTTGTATTCCATGGATGAAAACTTGCCCCAGGTACAGTAGGAGGATGATATACTTTATTTCTAGGTGGACAGTAAGATGATCCTATTTTTACATTCCTTTCTGTAGGTATTCTCTTTGTTTTTCTTTTCGTTAATTTTTCTAATCATGAAACACTGGATGGTTTGATGGTGGTTGTTTCCAAGGAATGGAAAACTGCCCCAAGGTTACAGTAGGAGGATATTATATTTATTTAGTTGACAGTAAAATATTCTGCAGAAATTAAATGATAAGGACTTCTTCTTTTGACTTTTTTTTTTTCTGATTCTCTTTTTTTACATTTTCTTTTCTTTTACTTCTTCTCTTGTTTTCTGTTCGTTATTTTTCCAGTCCATGAAAAACACTGGGTGTGGATGGGTGGTTTTAGTCACATGAATGGAAAGTACATGATTAAGGCGTCTTTTTTGACTTTTTTCTGATTCTATATTTTTACCATTTTCTGTCTATTTTCTCTCTTTGTTTTTCTTTCTTTATTTTATCAGTCATGAAACACTGGATGTTGGATGGTGGTGGTATTCATGGACTGAAAACTGCCCCAGGTACAGTAGAGATGATATACTTATTTAGTGACAGCAAAATAGTTCTGCAGAAAATTAAATGATTATGGCTTCTTTTTTTGACTTTTTTCTGATTCTCCCTTTTACTTTTTCTTTTCTTTAATTCTCTTTCTTTTTTTGGGTTGATCTTTTTGTTAATTTTCTCAGTCCATTGAAACACTGGATGGTTTGGATGGTGGTTGGCATGCTATGGCCCTGAAAAACTGCAACAGGGACGTGGAGGAGGATCTACTTTATTTTTAGTTGACAGTAAAATATTCTGCAGAGAAATTAATGATTAAGCCTTCTTTTTTGACTTTTTTTTAGGATTCTCTATTTTACATTATTTCCTTTTTTCTAATTTCTCTCTTTGTTTTTCTTTTTATTTTTCTCAGTCCATGAAACACTGGATGGTGTGGATTGGCTGGTTGTATTTGCTCTTGAGCCTGAAAACGCCCCCCCCAGGTACAGTAGGAGGATGATTATACTTTATTTTGAGTTGACAGCAAAATCTTCGCGAATTACAGATTGAAGGCTTCTTTTTTGACTTTTTTTCTGATTCTCCCGTTTTACTTTTCTTTTTTTTTCTTTTCTCTATTTGTTTATTTTTGTAATTTTTCTCAGTCCTGAAACACTGGATGGTGGGGATGGTGGTGTGCATGCCATGGACTGAAAACTTGCCCCAGGTACAGTGAGGAGGAGATATTATACTTTATTTTTAGTGGACAGTAAAATATTCTGCAGAATTTACAGGAATAAGGTGTCTTCTTTGACTTTTTTTTCGATTCTCCTTTTACTTTTTCGTTTCTTCTTTTCTCTCTTGTTTATCGTTTGTATTTTTCTCAGTCCCATGAAACACTGGATGGTTGGATGGTGGTGCATGGCCATACGGACAAAAACTGCCCCAGGTTACAGTAGGAGGATGATATACTTTATTTTTAGTGACAGTAGTAAAATTTCTGCAGAAAATTACATGATTAAGGCTTCTTTCTTTGACTTTTTTTTCTGATTCTCTATTTTTACATTTTCTTTTCTATTTCTCTCTTGTTTTTCTTTCTTATTTTTTCCTCAGTCCATGAAAAACGGGGTGTTTGGATCGGTGGTTGTTTCCATGGACTGAAAACTGCCCCAGTACAGAGTACCGGAGGGATGCTATAATGTTTTTAGTTTGACAGTAAAATATTCTGCCGAATTACATGATTAAGGCTTCTTTTTGACTTTTTTTTCGGATTCTCATTTTTACATTTCCCTTTTCTTTTATTTTCTCTATGACTGTTTTCTTTTCATTATTTTTCTCAGGGCCATATTGAACCACGGATGTTTGGATGGTGAGTTAGAAATCACTATCACCAATGGCCCATCGAAACGACCACCAGGTAGCCACAAAAGCGGTGACGGCCAATGCCCGATGATATACTGTATTTTTTCACAGCGCTTGCGCACCAAGCGTACAGGACCGTGATGGCAACACCAGACAACACATGCAGGGTGACTTGGTAAGGCTTCTTGCTTTGCAATTGCTGGCGTGTGAGCAATTCATATTTTTACATTTCCTTTTCTATTTTCTCTTTTGTTTTCTTTCTTATTTTCTCAGTCCATGAAACACGGGGGGTGGTTTGGATGTGGTGTATTCCATG
Organism: Engystomops pustulosus; assembly: GCA_019512145.1. Classification (NCBI taxonomy): domain Eukaryota; kingdom Metazoa; phylum Chordata; class Amphibia; order Anura; family Leptodactylidae; genus Engystomops; species Engystomops pustulosus. The sequence goes on from WNYA01000066.1 coordinate 180,327, forward strand.
GTACTGAAATTACATGAGTAGGCTTCTTTCTTTTGACTTTTTTTCTGATTCTCTATTTTTACATTGACTTTTCTAGGGGTCTCTCTTTGTTTTTCTTTTCTTTTAGGTTTTTCTCAGTCATGAGACACGGGATGGTGGGGATGGTGGCAGAGTATCATGGAAACGGAAAAACTGCCCCAGGTTACAGTGGAGCAGGATATACTTTATTTTTCGTTAGACACAGTAAACTATTCTGCAGAAATACATGATTAAGGTTCGTTCTTTTGACTTTTTTCTGATTCTCTATTTTACATTTTCTTCTTTTATTTTCTTCTCTTTGTTTTTCTTGCATTATTTTTCTCAGGCCATGAAACACTGGATGGTTTGGATGGTGGTGTATTACATGACTGAAAACTGCCCCAGGTACAGTGAGGAGAGCATGACTATACTTATTTTTAGTTGCGGTAAAAATAATCTGCAGAAATTACATGATTAAGGCTTCTTTCTTTTGAAGTTTTTTTCTGATTCTATTATTTTTACATTTCTTTTCTATTTTCTTCTTTGTTTCATTATTTTGCTTTTCTCTGTTTCCGCAGTCCGATTCCTCTTCCCGTCGTCCTCGCCATTTTTTCGTTCTTTCTTTATCGCTTCATGTCCTCCTTACTTTCCTCCTGCCTTTACGCCGTACTGGCATCCTTCCTTTCTCCGTAATTTCATCCTTTCTTTCATCCGTTCTTTCGTGTTGTTTACCCCCCCCACCATGTGTGAAATGGCTAAAAAGAACAAAATTACATAAATAGTAGGACTTATATCAACCTGTTCCTCTGTATAATGTCTACCTCTTGTAACACATCCTTCTGTTGGCTGTTTGATGTCATAGTATGGCGACTTCATGTTTATATATTCTATACATCAATGTGTCTCCAGAATAATTGCAGCCTGTAATAATCACTGGCCGATAAGGCGGGCGTTGCTCTAATACATCCTGGGTGTACAGGAATAGTGGAGGATGTGTTACACTACTGTATTGGCCACTAGTAGGGTCCAAACTATTATTAAACTATTTAAACTTTAACTTAAATAGTCCTAATTTGCACAGTATGAGCCAATTCAAGAGGATAAAATAACACAAATGAATATAGAGCAGTGCCAAACAGACAACAATTGGTAAATATAAAAAATTGTTGGTAACATCATAAAGGCCACATCGCACGAAATCGGTCGTTCTAAATTTTGTGATTATTCCTGGGCTTGTAGCATATAAAGCCCTTATAAATATATATCCCCCTTATGTTTATAAGACATTCAGGTGAAAGTCAGATTTGTACATTGGATACAGTCGTTATTTCATCTACCTATAAGCCTGCATGACAGTAACAATGATTTTCCCCGGTGCGCGTGATCAATAATTAGTCACATTAGTCAGTATATAAAACACTATATATGTAATGGTGAGGTTTAGACCTGGACTGTAGGGGGCCTATTCTGTCACCAAGGTCCTGTGCCTCTGGTGTTGTAAATGATGGGCGGTGGGAATTTGGAAGGAAGGGCCAGTGTCTTATCATCCTGGTAAGGGGCCGCTGCTTCCAGATGATTCATTCCATCTTGTTAGTTTGTATTCTTAATTGTAGTAAAAGTGTTTGTTTCTCTTGAAGTTTTACAGTTTCCCATTGTTATAGAGAAGATGAGCTCTCCGATCACAGACGTCTAAAACCTTTACCATTCACAATGGTGACTTTCTCTGAAGGAGCAGCTGTCTGAACACTCTTATCGGAAGAGAGAAAATCCACTTGAGATGAACATAACCCAGAGATCATTCCTTACCTGTTCTCCCGGGGGTCGTTCTGCTTTGTAGAATTGTCCTGCAAAAATGTATCCATGGGGCGCCAGGGACGCCCAGACATCACATTAACTGACCATATTTGCTATCAGTGGGGAAGGTTTTAAGAAAAACTTCTCACTTCACTATAAAAAATTCCATAACTTGCAGTCCCAAATCTCTCAGATCCATGTTATATCAATTATTGATAACAGAATGGGGCGGGTCTTTTAATTAAAAACGTCTACTGGGGAATCTTCCATATTTTATTGATTCGTGTTCACAAAAGGGCTTGATGATTTAGGACCTTGGTTTTTCTTTAAAAAGACCTCTCACCCTTAGAAAAGCACTAGGATTGCTTAACAAATCAGTCAGTTTCTAGCGCTCCCCTTTTGAAAACCCTCCGATAAATCTAGAAGACTATGCAGCGCACGTATCCTCAAATAACCGAGCCACACAGTGGTCCGACATATTCCTGAAGGGGGCGGTCCAGGCGCTACCTTTTCCCCGGACTGCTCCTCCCACGCCATAAGGCTGGTGGTGACTGCCGGGCTGATGCCTGCAGTCACCCACCTTCACAGACCACCTATAACTTGCCAGACCACTGTAAACTCAATCCGTGCTTATACTCGAGTATATACGTATATGATATTATATAAATGTATGTAGTTTGGACACAGAATGGGAAATTTAAAAAGAACTACTATCCGTTTTAAATTTCCCACTGCAGCACCTCTCTACTAGGGTGTGCCACACATGTCGTTTTGACCCGTTTTTGTTCCGTTTTTAAGCATCCGCTAAAAAAAGTTGCGTTAAAAATGCATCCGTTTCTTTACACAACGCATGGTTTTTTTAAAAGGATCCGTTTTTGACAGTTTTAATTAAGACATTGGTAAAACCTGTCAAAAACGGATACTTTAACAGGGACTGCTTAAAAACGGATCCACAACGTGGTTCAAACATTAAGTGGTGCGGGGGGGGGGGGGGGGGGAGGGGGGGCAGCCACACTTCAGTTTTTCAGACGCAGTTTTTTCAAGCCAAAAGCAGGTGTGGATGAAACTGGTTGAGACTTAAACATTGAGGGTGCGGTCACATCCGCGTTTAAAAAACACATTGCACACTGAAGAGTAGATTTGCCTACTTAAAAGCCTGTTAAGCATGTGTTAACATCGCGTATGCATGTGTTTTTGACACATGTTAACACTGCATTAACACAATTGAACACTGGTGTTTTGTAAACGCACTGTTATCACGTAACAGCAAATCTCTCGTTAAAGCGGCGTTGTTGTGACTGCACCCTGAAAGGTACGGGCTGTGGCGCACCCCCAGTGAGCAATGATTCAGTTCTAAATTGATGCACTGCATGTGTGGACCACATCTAGTGCGACTGTCACTAAGTACGTTCTGGACACTGCGTTTTTTTGTTTGTAACCATGCGTTTTGTGCGTGTTAACCCTGTTTTATCTTCATTCTAGCAGCTGTGAAACAGATTTGAAAACAGCCAAACGCATGGTAAAACATACAAAACACATGTCGTTTCAGTCCGTCAAAAAACGGTCCCAAAAAATATTTTATCTCTGTGTGTAAGTGTGCAGCGCACTTATATATATAGTGGATAATTATAGGTAAATGTGTAAGGTGGCACTGAGTATATAGATCTTGATAGGGTAATTACACACTACGTGTGATCGCCCGGCGTACTGCGCTGTCACCCCTCCCCTCCATAGCAAGCAGCGCATCAACGGCCAATCTTCGTCCGGAGACCTATAGCTTCTTCTCTTCATATCTGCAGAGTGACGGCGAGTGCGGTGACCATACATTGTACTCCCCGTACCACGACCCGGCACCATAGCGCTATGCGATGTATATCATACGTCCTTACAATGTCCTGAATGTGGCCTCTTACTGTTTATAGGTATGTAAGGAAAACTCTACCACCACAGATTACCTATTAATAGATCCGTGGTAGGTGCCTCTCATGTATTTTAGGAGAGCCCTTTAAGCACTTTTTTTAATCTTTAATTTGGTAATATCTATTTACCAAAGAGGCTATGGGACGTGGAGTAGCCGGAGCTGAGGCTACCACGGTGCGCTACTCACGCCCCAGTAGCCCCTTGATCCGCCTACCCGGATGTCCTTCAGGGACGCTACGAGAAAGCAGCACTCCCTCATCACGAAACGCGCGATGACCTTACGCATGTGACAATTGGGCAATTAGCATATTACCACAATTAAAGATTACAAAAAGATAAAGGGACTAAAGGATGCCTTAAAGGGCTCTCCTTACTACATTAGAGGACCTATCCTTATAGAGATTCCATGATGGTATGTTTCCTTTAAGAGGGGCTCTGACTGTCTACATGTTATATACACTGTCTTTATAACATAAGTACAAGGGGCACCTGATTGTATAAAGGTATATGTGTACGGACCACTGATTGTATATAGGTATAAAGGATGGGGCCACGTTATATAGCTATATATATACTGTATATATGTTTTAGGATATATCTAATATATATATTATAATATACATATAATTACTATTATATATATACAGGGTTATACAGGGGCACTACAATATACAGTCTTGCGGAGAGTTCCAAACTGTCACCTCAGTTTATATGTTCACAAATTGAAATATAAACAACGTCGTGACTTTACACTTACGATCTTCGCTCTTCTATACCACGCTCTCCTCGTTGTGTAAAGCAGGAAGACTGTCATCAGGAATAGGCTCACATTCACACCTCCGGGTCTGGCGCTTTCTTCCTCCAGCGAATCAACGACATGTATCATGTCTCCTATAGGAGATTATACACACATAGCGCGCCTGTACGGGGGAAACGCTTCTTTACTAGTCGGATAATCACATCTGTACAAAGACAGATTTATATCCCATCCAATGTGCAGCCAGTTCATCCCCGCCCGGCCCTGGGTTACCCAAATATTGCGTTCTCCGCGGGGCTGCGCTATTATCAGAATAACATTACATTGGGGAACATGTGTAAATAAGTATCGGGATTGACCTTCATACACTTGCAACTATGTATGCACTGTGCGATGGGTTTTAATATTTGTAATTTTTGTGGGGGGGGGGTTGTTTATGTTAAGATTGAATAATTCTTAATGGGGATTGTAAATATATTAATGGGACATTGGGGGATCAAACTTGGGACAATAGTCAGGAAATCAGCAAAGATAAATATGTTAAAACCAATAGGGAGATTTTTTGTCTTTTGAAAAAGAGTTTTTAGCTGCACCTTTTCTATTCCAAATATATGAGGCCACCTCTGAGGGGTTGTTAAAGTCAGCGATATCTTACACCCTGCATCAGCCTCCTCCTCCAGCATTAACATTCCTAACTACAGGCCGTTTTATTACTTCCACTGACTTGTAGCTAATGTTAGTAAACCTGCCTCACCTACAAACCCTAGAGAGATATCTGCGATGAATTGTATTAAATGGCCCATAAATCACAGACAAACACATAGTTAGCCATGCGGTTTCCCCACGATGGGGAACAAGGCCAAAAAGAGAAATCCATGTGCAAACAGGACTTCCATGGAGCCGTCTCCTCCCAGATGTCTACTCTAGTAACACATTTGCTTCTGTTCAGCTGTGTGAGTCACAGCTCCGGCTCCTCGTGTCCAATACTTCCATCACATTACTCATGTAGCCCTGGTATAAGTGCAAGCCCACAATCATTATTACTATTATTTATACAAGTTGTACCTTAAATGAAACATATATAATCCTTATTCTCTATTTGCTGTTAGAAAATAGAATATAAAACTGTAGAATAAGAAACAATAAAAAAGTAATATATTGAAGGCAATTGGAGGGCACTATACACCTTGTTTCAATTTTTTTCTGGCGTACAAGCAAGTCCAAAATCCCGTACCTTACAATTCACCCTCTAGCTCAAATTTGCTACCCCGCCAAGTGGATTACTATAGCCCTATACAAAACAATCAATGTAGTATCGGAACCCTACAGTAGTCAAACACTGCTGCGAAGTACAATAGTGGTTCGGGCATTTCGTGAGGGGGCAAAAGGAGCTCAGGCGTTGACTTCAGCATGAAGCTACAAGCAAAGTTCACCGCCCAGGTATGGAGAGGGAGAGGCGGTGTTAGGGAGAGGCAGCGCTTGGAACCCCCCTCATGAATACACTAGGAGCAGTGTGATAGACGCTAGCATTTGAACACCTGCGGCATCTGAGATAGCGTAGGAGATGCTGACTTCAGATCAATTGTAGTGCTTTTTATATCCAACACAGGGAAACAAAGTGGACCTTGGCTAGTGCACTGAAGCAAAAATTTCCCGATGAAACATGGATACTACCAATTTCCTCAAATGCTCCCAAAAGTTCCAACTGAGGTTAACCAATCTCTGTGATAGTGGAATCTACATGGTTCTGTCACTTCTCATGAATCTCGGACCCTTCCCTAAAGTGCCCAGTAGAGCCTGACCCCTTGGAAATCGGACCGTAAAAAAAAACACATGGGGTGATGGGAACCTACCCACTACAGATCTTCAGCTAAGAAAAAATGGAGGAGGTAATCAGATCAAATGCTGATTCTGTATCTTCCAGATCAACTTGCCCTAAAGATCAATCACTGTGTAAAGGGAGGTTTACTTGCTAACTATAAGAATATCATGGTTAAAACTGATAAATAATTGTCCAGGTTACCAAACTGTGCCAGTTGCGTGGTCTAGGACAGTGATTTGCAAAACCTATGGCCAGGGTTCCGATGTGACACCAGAGCCCTCTATGTGGCCCCAGGCTCCCCCCTCCCCAAGTCACAGAGTTTGCCCGCAATGACCTCCTCCTGCAGTCCAAGGAAGCCCAGGGGTGCCATGCTAAGTGGGGACAGCGGTGGTTATGCATTGGGAGCTTCTGATTGTTGCCCCGTTCAGAGAACCTGGAAAAATGTTAGATGACCAATTTCAATTATCCAACCTTCTTTTCTGATGGTTGCATCAGGAAACTGATACGACTGAAATTGGAGGAGGACAGTGTAGTTAAAAATAACTTGCTGCTTAAATACCATGTTGGCCCTTTGACTAAACTAAGTGGGTTTTGGTGGTAGTTTGGGCACGTCAGTCCTATAAAAGATTCATCATTCACTGGTCAAGGGTATTTTAGAAGCTTTCCAGACATACATCTCCCAAGTTTTTACAGAGCTAAGTTTCATGGTACTATAGGTGATCCTGTGCATGTCCGTGCACTATTTTCCTATGATGCATCAGCCTAGGGAGATGTCGTCATTGTGTTAATAGTAGTTGCTGGGAATAAAGGAACGGATAAAACAAGTGTACCAGGAGGTCAGGCGAGTGCACTGAGAAGCTTGATTACATGTTGTCATTTTTGCTTATGTTCTTGAATTATCCAAAGGTAGAGAAACAGGATTGCGCTATATAACCGTACTGAATTTATTCACTTATACATATGTTAGTTTTACTAACTTTCTATCAGAACAATAGTTAATAGTACTAGCGCTGCTTCTAGGTCATGAGTCCACCAGATCCAGCTTATTTCTCCAGTCCTCCGGCTCTTGTGGTGTTCCACAGAATTCACTACATCCAGAATAGGGAAGCAATATCTATTGTTGTTGATGCTTCTACTTCACATACTGTGAGTATGCTTATTGTATTCTCCTGATGGAGTACGACATCCCTTTTATAGGGAAAGCTTTGGTTCAGTGGGGATGATGGCAGGGCCTCTGTGATGTGAGGATCTTTGTCATGTTATTGATGGTAATCGGCTTTTTTTTATTATGAATGAGTGGAATTTGAAAGTATCTGATAAAACTCAGTCTACAACACAACTATCAAGGATGACAAAACACATGCGTATACAGCATCAAAATGTTTGTCTGAGCTATGCAAGTGCAGGGTTGAAGAACTTTGGGGGAGATTTATCAGAAGTGTCTGAAAGCAGAAGTATTCTAATGACTCTGGCAACCAATCAGAGCTCTCCTTTTTAGTTCTCACCCTGTTTATAACATAAACCTGAATTGATTGGTTTCCCTGGGAAGTTAGAACACCTACTCTCAAACAATTCTGAAAATCTTTCCCGTGTCCACAATGTTTAAAAGAAAAATTCTTTGTCCAGAGATCAAACTAAGCCTAACATGAAATTCTTCTTAAAGGTCAAACACCTCACCAACCCATATAACCCCACGGACCTGTGCAAGATTCATCAGCAAGGGCCAACATTTTACTCCCCACAAAATTTCTCAGATTATGAAGATATAAGGAGGAATTACAAACTGCATGTCCCAGAAAACTCAATTTGCAAGTGACATCTTAGACAAATGGACTGCGGCAGAAAAGGTAATAATTGTAACAAGAGTGGATATAATGATGATATAGAAGTCATATATAATAACGATGATGATATTTCCCAGGATGGCAGTAGAAGCCCAACCTGCTCTGTGGTGGTATAAATGGGGAAGGGAAGGAGGTGAAATGGAGCTTTGATGAGTTGGGATTTCACCTCCGGAAAAGTGGCGAATGTTCTCTCTGATGCTTGTGATCTGAAACCAGGAGACAGAGTATTGTGATCTTCCTCGGATACCTGAGTGGTGGCTGCTAATGTAGTCATGTATTAGAGCAGGTAAGTAGTTTTAAGGGAAGAGTCAACAGGTCCTGCAAATCTAAACTAAAGCCACATGTCGGGTGTCTGTTTCCTTGAGAGAGACCCTCACCACTATTAAGTGCATATATTTTAGCAAATAATACAATAACATTGCTGTTTTAAGCAATTGAAGGCAGTTAGACCTATTGGGGAAGATTTACTTACCTGGTCCTGTCGCGATCCCGTGGTGCTGGCGACTAAGATTAGGGTTGCGGGGATTCACTAAGGTTGTACGTCCGAGTTCCTGAATGTGTCGCTGAGCACCGAGGTCCGCCGGAGTTCACCTACTTCTTTCTGGTGTATGTGAGTGCGACACAATTTGTTTTTAAATTCTGCGGTTTTTCGGAATCGTCGGGTTTTACTGACTGCCACGCCCCCCCATTTCTGCGCTTTCATGCCGACACGGCAATTCAAAATGGAAATATTAGGAACTTAGTCAAATGAGCCCCATTGTCTAAATGTCATCAAATCATGCTATCTAAATCACAAGCCACATGATTTGGTGACTGGGCCCCTATTCACTGAGTTGATTCTATTCCCAGGAATGGGAATAAACTTATTCGGTAAAGTCTTGAGTGTGACACCCACAATATGATATTGAAGACTAATTCCAAGGATACATTATTCAAAATTACTAACCTGAAACCCCCCCTAAGCTATTACAATTCTGTATAAAATGAGTAAAAAGTTAAGTGGATTTTTTTTTATCCCGCTTTGACCATTGCTCTATGCAACATTTCTGACATTACTTCTCAGGTATAGTTTAATTCTGGGACAACGCAAACTTACTGCAAAGGATATCTACACAGGCTACAAAAATCAGAAGCAAAGTGCATCATCACTAGCCAGAACTGGCCCCCGCTATAGACTCCATCTCAACAGGCTCCATTACTGAAAACCAAAATGACTGTGACTGGAAAGAGAGAAGGATGGCTGAGCTATCAGGACCTGTTATACGTATGTCCATCATAATGTGATGATAAGTCATGATCATGATATGTAATAATAGTACATATACCTTATTCTAGGACAGCTGATGACACCACACATGTGTTAGGACAAGGAGTACAGGACCCCAATGCGATTTACTTCACTAGGGGGACTACAGGTGTTTCCAAAAGGTGGACACACAGTCACTGCAGTCATGGGCTTGGTCTTACTATACCTGGAAAGTAAACTATGGTTGGAATAAGAAATCGACGCAAAAGTCGTATTAAAGCTATTTTACAGGTTGATGCTCCTCAATTGCCATTCAGCAGGCAAAGCTGGGGCCAGGATTAGAATGAAAGAACATCTATGGTGGAGTTTTACTAATATTCGCCCTACTTTACTTATAGGCAGATACAATCTCTACTTCTACAATTTAGCGTCACAGCTCGGCATGCCTCTGGTGCCTGGACCTCGAATATGAGTAATGAAGCTATAGCGCTGGCAGGGCATCCTCATGGGATCCTATCCTTACTAGTACTTTGTGTAGGTTCCTGTATTGCCCTGTTTCTAGTTATACAGTGGCCCAGGTTTGAAGGCATTCTCATGTGATTCTGGCCCAGGGACAGGTGACTCTACTTTTCTCCTCAAGCTCTTTTGGATAATCCCCACTTTCTCATCAACAGTCTTTTCCTTCTTCTGGGTAGGTGGGGAGAGAGCTGGAGTCAGGTTCTTGAAGTGTGTAATGGCACCTATCATTAGAACAAAACCTGCTCCCTTTAAATCCTATATGATACTGAGAGCCTGATCTACAGGATAACTAGCTATTCTTCAGGATTTATTTGTTGTATTTGACACCGTATACTGCCCATCCTGGTTTTGCAGCTGTGTTTCCTATCTGTCTGAGGGAAAGGGTTAAACGTTATTATTGATGACATTTTATGTAGCACAATATTAATCCTGATCTTTACCAGGCTCTGCTATGGAGAGATGCCTGGAACCCCTCCCAGAGTGTGGAAGTATTATTAATACTCCTTTGGCTGAAGTTCCGAGAGATCTGGAACCATTTACCTTTACCATCTACCTGGGGATGCCCGGATCCATTATACTGGGAGTGCCCCAAGGGGAACCATGCATCTTTTTGCGGCCCTCCCTCTTCTGCATCCCCTCGCTGACCTGCCGTGTTGTGGAAGAAGCCTGTTCACTTGGATCCAGCTACCCATGACCAGTCTAATGCTTGGCCACTATTTCAGCCGTTATCTATGTACCAGGGAATCCAGCTACCCTACATCAACAGGTTAGGGATTTTGCATTTGTGCGTCCGTGCTGATAGTTGGTAAGCAGTTGAGGTTCTGAAAAGTGTACAATTCTCCTATTTTCAGTTATACAATGCTGTATATGCTCAATTTTATCCCTGTCTCCTCAGTCTGTATTCAGCTGGAGGGGTTCTCAGGACTTCTGACCTTCCCAAGCCCCTCACGCCCTTATTTCAACCTACTGTGTCCAGGCTCTGTGATAGGGCACGCAGCAAGTATTGTAATGATATCCCGACCTGTCGTTAAGATAACTAGAAGGAGGTGGTTACTTCTTCTTTGCCTTGGTGCTAGTGACAGAGATCCCTTGTTTTATCCTGGTTTCTGCATTAACATATATTTTATGCCTGTAGTAGTGTTAGATGGAGATACATGTGTCAGATCTATGGCTGCAGTGCAAACATGTCTCCATTCTGTTTGCGTTCCCCCTTTCGTTCGAAGTCTCTCATTTTTCATTCAAATTTGAGATTCCTAGACTTTCACCTCACAGGGCTGTTTGCTTGGTTTGTATCTGAAAGTGATTAGGGTCCATGTAAAATATTTTTTAGATTTTTACTCTTGTGCCATAATCTATTGTTATGGCTTAGAAGGATCCATATAAACAGGGGCTGCAGAGATAGTTGAACCAAGTCAGCAGTGATTATTCCCCTTTTTCAAATCCTACATGAGAGGTGGAAGTGTACCTGTAGTTTGCAAAATCTGCCAGAATGGTTGGAGACCTCAGATGCAGCTGGCTATTTACCTCATATGTCTGGTGGATTGTGGTGGAGGTGTGGATGCGTGGATGTGTGAGTGGGTTTTAATCTCGTTCATTGTTCATTGGTTTTATAAGCTCTCTGTAGCTTGGGGGCCTGTTTAGGTTGCTTGATTCTTTTCATCTGTTGTTTCATCTTTTGTATACTTTTGCACATAGCACCAAAATGGAAAACACCCTTTGGTTATTGATTATTCTTTATCCTAAATGCATAAATAAATTTTTTAAAATAGAATGAAGAACATTAAACCGTACTAAACATGGGGAAGATACAAACGATTGGGCTACGTTCTGGTCAGACCCATTGTGATTGTAAATGAGGGCTCATCAGCAACCAGTTCCTAATGCCCAAAAACCTGCCAATAGAAGATGTTTGGTTTTCATAATTACTTGTAAATAGGTGGGGATCCCATTATGGATACGGGTGAGTCCCTACTTACCCTACCCAACCACTTTACAGACGACCCTAGTTTCAGACGGACCCCTCTGCCTATTGTGACTTCGGTGAAGATCTCTGAATGCTTTACTTTCTCCCAGGCAGCAATGATCCAGTTGTAAGTTGTCGGTAATGAGGTTTTATTGATAATCCTTGGTCCATTGCAGTCAAAAAAAAATAAAAAAATCCAATTGTCACTGGGACAAAATTTCTTTTGTGTGGAGTACAATTATAATATATACAGTTCCGACTTGCATAAAATTCAACTTAAGTTACAAACCATTGTCAGGGTGCTCCCGCGATCCCTGTCTCGGATCGCGGGGGCATGCCGTGCTCATCCGTGTGCCCCCGCTGTGCCCGGTCTCACTTAACTCTCCAGGCTCTGCTCTTGCCCGGACTGCGTTGCGCGCGCGTCCCCGCCTCCTAGGGCCGCTCGCGGGGCTCCTTCCGAAATTTAAAGGGCCTGCGCACCGCTTATTGGTGCACTGGCTGAACACCTCACCTTAAGAATCCTGCTCTTCGCTGTGTTTCACTGCGGATCTTGGTCCTCACAGCTAAGAGAAAGCTTCCTGGTGGTGATATCTGCGTTCCTGTGTATTCCTGCGTTCCTGTGTGTCTCCGCTCCCGAGTCCTGTGTTCCCGTGCTTACCCGAGTTCCTCCGTGTTGCTGTGTTCGTGGCTGTGTTCCCGTTCCACCTGCCTGGAACTCCGTTGCTGAACCCCGGATTTGGATTGACCTCGCATCTCGCCCCTGCCTGACCCGAGCTTGGACCTGACTACGGACGTCTTCTGCTAAGGTACCTCGACCTCGGCTGCCACCGCGGCTGGTTCACGCCTGGGACACGACTGGTGGTATCCTGCCGCAGCAAGCCAACCGCTTTGCGGGGGCTCTGTGATGAAAACCAGGTGCCACTTGGATTCCGGTCCAGGTGTCGGCTAGTTCCATCTCCCGTGGGGTGGTCCAGAGGAACACTGATCCTGACAGTAAGATCCGGCCCTGGATCCCACCATGGGCTCCTCCTCCCAGTCAGCCTGATCTCCACCATCGTGATCCACCGTCCCGGGGATTGCAGCCCAGCGGAACCAGCTAGAGCAAGTCACCCGCCATGCTACAACAGCTACTAGCTAACCAGCATCAGCAACACAGTCTCCTGAAGCCGGCCGCTGCGAACTCTGTACCCGGCAAGTATGTGGAGATCCCAAGTGTGGCAGGGGATTCATAACCCAGTGCTCCTTGCACATAGAATTATGCCGTCGCAATTTGCCACAGAGCGGTCCAAGGTGGCATTTGTCCTCAGCCTTCTTTCGGGAAAGCCCTGGTGGGCTACTCCGCTTTGGGACAGAGACGACCGGTTTAGTCTAGCCTCACCGCCGTTTCTGTCAGAGTTCCGGTCAGTCTCGAGGAACCAGCACGATCCTCCTCTGCGGAGTCTGCATTGTTGAACCTGTGTCAGGCAACTCATCGGTGGGAGATACGCAGTCAATGCCGCACCCTGGCTCCGAACTTGCTGGAACGATGCAGCCCTCATCGGTACATTTAAGAAAGGGCTCTTGCACAGGTCAGGACGCACTGGCAGCTCGGGACCTTCCATCTACCCTGAGTGGCCTCATCACCCTGGCACTCGAATTGACGTTCCGGTTAGGAGCGCGCGTCTGAGGAACTACGCTTGAGTATCCCTGGTTGGCCACCAGCGGCAGAAGAAGCTTCACGAAATAAAAACTGCCTTTTCCTCCGCTGCAGTCCTTACCTGACCGGAAACTGAAGCCGTTCCAGGTGAGGTTGATGCCCCTCCGTGGGCGCTGGGGCAGTCCTACCCAGAAGGGTCCCAGGGGACGAACACTCACTTGTTTTTTTTTTTCCAAAACCTTCTCCTCCGCTGAGAGAAATGTATTCCATTGGAGATCGGGAGCTTCTAGCCCTCCAGTGCTTGGAGGAGTGGCGCCATCTGCTGGAGGGAGCCGTTTTCCAGTCAGCATTATCACGGACAACAAAAAACCGTCGTATTGCAGACGGCTCAGCGTCTGAATCCACGTCAAGCCCGGTGGGTCCCCTCTCTTTTCTCGCTTGACTCCAAATCCATTTTCGGTCTGCAGAGAAAAAGATTAAAGGGATGACCTTGTCCCTGCTTCTGATGTTAGTGGGGGAGACTCTTGTCCGAGGCATATTGTTCCTCAGAGCAGAGAGTTGTGCTTGCCGCGCCAGTGGACCTCCGGCAGCTGCCTCCGGCAAGACTTATGTGCGACCTGGTCTCGAAAGAAGATCCTGCATGCCTGGGACATTCCTCTCGTGTGGCTGGGCGCCTGGGGTGCAGCGCTCTGTGGCCTTAATTTCCCGATTTATACTGGTGGCTGATTTGGTCAAGGGGTTCAGGATTTTGTGGGTCCTGTGTTATTGTGCCGAAACAAGCCCTCACGACTAAAACCTGCTGGGTTCTGTTGCCTTTTACCGTGCCTACCAGCCCTGGCTCTCATGTGGCTATGGACTTTGTTACGGATGCCGCCATCTTCTGGCAACCGTTATCTGGGTGGTGACTGACGCTTTTCGAAGAGGCTCACTTTGTCCCCTACCGGTTTGCCTTCTGCTCCCACGTCTCGCCAGCTCTCTTCTTCCAGCATATTTTTCCGGCTTCATGGTCTCCTCGGCAAATCCTCTCGGATCAAGGAGTTCAGTTTGTGGCCAAATCTGGAGATCTCTGTGCAACCAGTTGCAGGGAACTTGGACTCTCTTTCTGCCTAACACCCACAGACTAATGGCCAAGTTGAGGGTGTGAATCAGACTTTAGGTCGCTATCTCCGCCACTTCGTCTATGCCCGTCAGGACGACTGGGCCTCTCTCTTACCAGGGCAGAGTCTCTTACAATTCCTGGACTCCACTTCTGCCGGTTCTGTCCCTTTTTTATTAAATACGGACTGCATCCTCGGCCTCCCTCTTCCGTTACCCATGTCTGCAGATGTTCCTGCGGTGGAGGACTGGTATGTGATCTGAAAGCCATCTGGGAGCAAGTCCAACCTCATTGCCCAAGCTACAGCCTCAGACCAAGTGTCAAGCAGACAAAAGACGCCGACCATTTCCGTTTTAGCTCCTGGTGACAGGGTTCTGGCTGTCCGCCAAGTATGTTGGCTGAAGATCCCAGCTACAAATTGGGACCACGGTTCTTGGGTCCATTTGAAATTCTCAGCCGCATCAACCCGTGGCGTCTGCCTACCAGCATGCGCATTCCTAACTCTTTTACGTTTCTTCCTTAGCCAGTCATCTTCAACGCTTCAACCGACAAATTACTCCTCTCCGGACACCACAAGCTGATTCCACCGATGTCTTCGAGGTGAAGGAGATCCTGGATACTAGAAAGTGAGAGGGTAGGCGGTTGTTTCTGGTAGACTGGAAAGGATTTGGTCCTGAGGTGAGATTGGGAGCCGAGATAAACTCTGGAAAGAGCTGCTCCAATGTTTTCTGGGCCCAAGAAGAGAGGGAGGCCGTAAGGGGGGGGGGGGGTACTGTCACGGGTGCTCCGCGATATGTCTCGGATCGCGGGGCATCCGTGCTCCTCCTTGTGCCCCCGCTGCTGCCCGGTCTCACTCAACTCTCCCGGCTCCTGCTCTTGCCGGACTGCCGTGCGCGCGCGTCCCCCGTCCTCCTAGGGCGTGCGCGGGCTCCTTCCTAGAATTTAAAGGGCCAGCGCACGCTAATTGGTGCACTGACTGAAACCTCACCTTTAAAGAATCCTGCCTCTTCCTGTGTTCCCTGACGATCTTGGTGCCTCACAGTCTAAGAGAAAGCTCCTGGTGATATCTGCACTCCTGTGTATTCCGTGCGTTTCCTGTGTATTCTGCGTCCTGAAAGAAGGCTGAGGACAAATGCCACCTTGGACTGCTCTGTGGCAAATTGCGACGGCATGAGTTCTATGTGCAAGGAGCACTGGGTTATGAAGCCCCTGCACATCTTGGGATCTCCATCATACTTGCTGGGCAACGAGAGGCGTAGCCTGGGTTCAGCAGCAGGAAGATAAGCCGGGGTAGCAGGTGTTGCAGCGGCCGCTTCAGGAGACTGTTGCTGATGCTGGGTAGCTAGTAGCTGTTGTAGCATGGCGGTGACTTGCTCTAGCTGGTTCCGCTGTGCTGCAATCTGCCGAGACTGGTGGATCACGATGGTGGCGAGATCAGGCTGACTGGGAGGAGGAGCCTCGGCGGGATCCATGGCCGGATCTTACTGTCAGGATCAGTGGATCCTCGGGACCACTGCGGGAGATGGAACTAGCCGACACCTGGGACCGGAATCCAAGTGGCACCTGGTTTTCGCCAGAGCCCGCCGCAAAGCGGGTTGGACTTGCTGCGGCAGGATACCACCAGGTCGTTCCCAGGCGTGACCAGCCCGCGGTGGCAGCCTAGGTCGAGGTACCTTAGCAGAAGACAGTCTCGTAGTCAGGTCGGGGTCAGGGCAGGCGGCAGAGATGCGAGGTCAAATCCAAATCCGGGGTCAGCAACGGGAGGTCCAGGCAGGTGGGAACGGGAACACAGACACACGGAACACAGCAACACGGAGGAACTCGGGTAACACGGGAACACAGGACTCGGGAGCGGAGACACACAGGAACGCAGGAATACACAGGAACGCAGATAATCACCAGGAAGCTTTCTCTTAGGCTGTGAGGCACAAAGATCTGGCAGGGAACACAGGAAGAGGCAGGATTCTTAAAGGTGAGGTGTTCAGCCAGTACACCAATTAGCAGTGCGCTGGCCCTTTAAATTTTCAGAAGGAGCCGCGTGCGTGCCCTAGGAGGTGGGGGCGCGCACGCACGGCAGTCCGGGCAAGAGCAGGAGCCGGGAGAGGTGAGTGAGACCGGGCAGCAGCGGGGGCACACGGAGGAGCACGGATGCGCCCGCGATCTGAGACATGGATCGCGGGAGCACCCATGACACTCTCTATGTATATGAATATAACTACTATAATACTGGTCCATATGTACAAGAATATAACTACTATAATACTGCCCCCTATGTACAAGAATATAACTACTATAATACTGTCCCTATTTACAAGATTATAACTTCTATAATACTGCTCCTATGTACAAGAATATAACTACTGTAATACTTCCTCCTATGTACAGGAATATAACTACTATAATACTTCCTCCTATGTACAAGAATATAACTACTATAATACTGCCCCCATGTACAAGAATATAACTATTATAACACTGCCCACTATGTAGAAGAATATAACTACTATAATACTGTCCCTATTTACAAGAATATAACTACTATAACACTGCCCACTATGTAGAAGAATATCAGGTCCAGGCTCGGGGTCAGGGCAGGCGGCAGAGATGCGAGGTCAAATCCAAATCCGGGGTCAGCAACGGGAGGTCCAGGCAGGTGGGAACGGGAACACAGGCACACGGAACACAGCAACACGGAGGAACTCGGGTAACACGGGAACACAGGACTCGGGAGCGGAGACACACAGGAACGCAGGAATACACTGGAACGCAGGAATACACTGGAACGCAGGAATACACAGGAACGCAGATAATCACCAGGAAGCTTTCTCTTAGGCTGTGAGGCACCAAGATCCGTCAGTGAACACAGGAAGAGGCAGGATTCTTAAAGGTGAGGTGTTCAGCCAGTGCACCAATAAGCGGTGCGCAGGCCCTTTAAATTTTTCGGAAGGAGCCCCGCGAGCGCCCTAGGAGGCGGGGACGCGCGCGCACGGCAGTCCGGGCAAGAGTAGGAGCCTGGAGAGTTAAGTGAGACCGGGCAGCAGCGGGGGCACACGGAGGAGCACGGATGCGCCCGCGATCCGAGACAGGGATCGCGGGAGCACCCGTGACAATAGGTTTGTACTTAAGTTGAATTTGTATGCAAGTCGGAACTGTATATATTATAATTGTAACTCCACACAAAAGAAATTTTTGTCCCAGTGACAATTGGATTTTTTTATTTTTTTTTGCTGCAATGGGACCAAGGATTATCAATAAAACCTCATTACCGACAACTTACAACTGATCATTGCAGCCTGGGAGTAAAGTAAAGCATTCAGAGATCTTCACCAGAAGTCACAATAGGCAGAGGGGTCCGTCTGAAACTAGGGGTCGTCTGTAAGTTGGTTGGGTAGGGTAAGTAGGGGACCACCCGTATCCATAATGGGATCCCCACCTATTTACAAGTAATTATGAAACCAACATCTTCTTATGTGGCAGGTTTTGGGCATTAGGAACTGGTTGCTGATGAGCCCTCATTTACAATCACAATGGGTCTGAGCAGAAGCGTAGCCCAATCGTTTGTATCTTCCCCATGTTTAGTTGGGTTTAATGTTCTTCATTCTATTTTTAAAAAGAATTTATTTATGCATTTAGGATAAAGAATAATTCAATAAACCAAAAGGGTGTTTTCCATTTTGTGCTATGTGCAAAAGTATACAAAAGAGAAACAACAGATGAAAGAGAATCAGAAGCAACTAAAGCAAGGCCCCCAAAGCTACAGAGAGCTTATAAAACCAATGAACAATGAGACGAGATTAAAACCACACTCACACATCCACGCATCCACACCTCCACCACAATCCCACCAGACATATGATGTAAAATTAGCCAGCTGCATCTGAGGTCTCCAACCATTCTGAGCAGATTTTGTCAAACATACAGGTACACTTCCACCTCTCATGTAGGATTTGAAAAAGGGGAATATAGCTGCTGACTTGGTTCAACTATCTCTGCAGCCCCTGTTTATATGGATCCTTCTAAGCCATTACAATAGAGTTATGGCACAAGAGTAAAAATCTAAAAAATATTTTATCATGGTGACCCTGAATCACTTTCCAGATGACAAACCAAGCAAACAGCCCTGTGAGGTGAGAAGTCTAGGAATCTCAAATTGTGAATGAAAAAATGAGAGAACTTCAGAACAGAAAGGGGGGAACGCAAACATAATGGAGACATGTTGTCACTGCAGCCATAGATCTGACACATGTATCTCCATGCTACACTATCTAACAGGCATAAAATATATGTAATGCAGAAACCATGATTAAACAAGGGATCTCTGTCACTAAGCACCAAGGCAAAAGAAGAAAGTACCACCTCCTTCTAGTTATCTAACGACAGGTCAGGGATATCAGTACAATACTTGCTGCGTGCCCTATCACAGAGCCTGGACACAGTGGGGGTCATTTACTAAGGGCCCGATTCGCGTTTTCCCAACGTGTTACCCGAATATTTCCGTTTTGCGCCGATTGTACCTGAATTGCCCCGGGTTTTTGGCGCACGCGATTGGAATTTGGCGCATCGGCGCCGGCATGCGCGCGACGGAAATCGGGGGGCGTGGCCGAACGAAAACCCGACGTATTCGGAAAAACCGCCGCATTTAAAAAAAAAATTGTGTCGCGAAAATTTCACTCACCTTCATCCTGGGTAGGCCGGTGTATTTCGAGGCATTCCAGCGGACTTCAGCGCAGCAGCGCCACCTGGTGGACGGCGGAGGAACTGCATTGATGAATCCCGGCCGGACCCGAATCCAGCGCAGAGAATGCGCCGCTGGATCGCGAACGGACCAGGTAAGTAAATGTGCCCCAGAAGGTTGAAATAAGGCGTGAGGGGCTTGGGAAGGTCAGAAGTCCTGAGGAACCCCTCCAGCTGAATTACAGCTGAGGAGACAGGGATAAAATTGAGCATATACAGCATTGTATAACTGAAAATAGGAGAATTGTACACTTTTCAGAACCTCAAACTGCTTACCAAGATCAGACACGGACAACAAATGCAAAATCCTAACCTGTTGATGTAGGGGTAGCTGGATTACCCTGGTACATGAGTAACTGGCTGAAGAGTGGCCAAGCATTAGACTGGTCATGGGTAGCTGGATCCAAGTGAACAGGCTTCTTCCACAACAGGCAGGGTCAGCGAGGGGATGCAGGAAGAGGGGGAGGCCGCAAAAAGATGCATGGTTCCCCTTGGGGCACTCCCAGTATACATGGGATCCTGGCATCCCCAGGTAGATGGTAAAGGTAAATGGTTCCAGATCTCTCTGGAACTTCAGCCAAAGGGAGTATTAATAAACTTCCACTCTGGGAGGGGTTCCAGGCATCCATCCAATAGCAGAGCCTGGTACAGATCAGGATTAATATTGTGCTACATTAAAATGTCATCAATAATAACTTTAACCCTTTCCCTCAGACAGATAGGAAACACAGCTGCAAAACCAGGAGTGGGCAGTATACTGTGTCAAATACCAACAAATAAATCCCTGAAGATAGCTAGTTATCCTGTAGATCAGGCTCTCAGTATCATATAGGAATTTAAAGGGAGCAGGTTTTGTTCTTAATGAGTAGGCCATTACACATTCAAGAACCTGACTCCAGCTCTCGCCCACCTACCAGAAGAAGGAAAAGACTGTTGATGAGGAAAGTGGGGATTATCCAAAAGAGGAGCTTGAGGAGAAAAGGAGAGCACCTGTCCCTGGGCCAGAATCACATGAGAATGCCTTCAAACCTGGGCCACTGTATAACTAGAAACAGGGCAATACAGGAACCTACACAAAATACTAGTAAGGATAGGATCCCATGAGGATGCCCTGCCAGCGCTATAGCTGCATTACTCATATCGAGGTCCAGGCACCAGAGAGCATGCACGAGCTGTGACGCTAAATAGTAGAAGTAGAGATTTAAGCTGCCTATGAAGTAAAGTAAGGCGAATATTAGGTAAAACTCCACCATAGATGTTCTTCATTCTAATCCTGGCCCAGCTTTGCCTGCTGAATGGCAATTGAGGAGCATCAACCTGTAAAATAGCTTTAATACAACCTTTGCAGTCGATTTCTTCCACCCATAGTTACTTACTTTCCAGGTATAGTCAGTCCAAGCCCATGACTGCAGTGACTGTGTTCTGCCATTTTTGGAAAACCTGTAGTCCCGCTAGTGAAGTAAATAGCCATTGGGTCTGTACTCCTTGTCCTAACACATGTGTGGTTGTCATCAGCTGTCCTAGAATAAAGGTATATGTACTATTATTACATATCATGATCACTGACTGTATCATCACATTATGATGGGACATACGTATACAGCTCCTGAAAGCTCAGCCATCCTTCTCTCGTTCCAGTCACAGTCATTTTGGTTTTCAGTAATGGAGCCTGGTTGGAGATGGAGTCTATAGCGGGGGACAGTTCTTGGCTAGTGATGATGCACTTTGCTTCTGATTTTTGTAGCCTGTGTAGAATATCCTTTGCAGTAAGTTGCGTTGTCCCAGGAATTATAACTATACCTGAGAAGTAAATGTCAGAAATGTTGCATAGAGCAATGGTCAAAGCTGGATAAAAAAAAATCCACTTAACTTTTTAACTCATTTTATACAGAATTGTAATAGCTTAGGGGGGGTTTCAGGTTAGTAATTTTGATAATGTATCCTTGGAATTAGTCTTCAATATCATATTGTGGGTGTCACACTCAAGACTTTACCGAATAAGTTTATTCCAGCATTCCTGGGAATAGAATCAACTCAGTGAATAGGGGCCCAGTCACCAAATCATGTGGCTTGTGATTTAGATAGCATGATATTGATGACATTTAGACAATGGGGCTCATTTACTAAGGGTCCTAATATTTCCATTTTGAATTGCCGTGTCGGCATGAAAGCGGCAGAAATGGGGGGGCGTGGCCGTCAGAAAACCCGACGGATTCGGAAAAACCGCAGAATTTAAAAAACAAATTGTGTCGCACTCACATACACCAGAAAGAAGTAGGTGAACTCCGGCGGACCTCGGTGCATCAGCGACACATGCAGGAACTCGGACGTACAACCTTAGTGAATCCCGGCAGACCCTAATCTTAGTCGGACAAGGCACCACGGGATCGCGACAGGACCAGGTAAGTAAATCTTCCCCAATAGGTCTACTTGCCTTCAATTGCTTAAAACAGCAAATGTTATTGTATTATTTGCTAAAATATATGCACTTAATAAGTGGTGAGGGTCTCTCTCTAAGGAAAACAGACACCAGACATGTGGCTTGTAGTTTAGATTTGCAGGATCCTGTTGACATCTTCCCTTAAGAACTACTTACCTGCTCTAATACATGCTACATTGAGCAGCCACCACTCAGGTATCCGAGGAAGAATCACAATGACTCTGTCTCCTGGTTTCAGATCACAAGCATCAGAGAGAACATTCGCCACTTTCCGGGAGTGAAATCCCAACTCATCAAAGCTCCATTTCACCTCCTTCCCTTCCCCATTTATCCACCACAGAGCAGGGCTGGGCTTCTTACTGCCATCCTGGGAAATATCATCATCGTTATTATATATGACTTCTATATCATCATTATATCACACAGTCTTGTTACAGATTATTACCTTTTCAGCTGCCGTCCATTTGTCTAAGATGTCACTAGCAAAATTGAAGTTTTCTGGGACATGCAGTTTGTAATTCCTCCTTATATCTTCATAATCTGAGAAGTTCTGTGGGGAGTAAAATGTTTGGCCCTTGCTGATGAATCTTGCACAGATCCTTGGGGTAATATGGTTGGTGAGGTGTTTGACTTTAAGAAGAATTTTCATGGTAGGCGTAGTTTAGATCTCTGGACAAGAAGAAATTTCTTTTAAAACACTGTGGACACGGGAAAGATTTATCAGAAGTGTTTGAGAGTAGCTGTTCTAACTTCCCATGGAAACCAATCAGAATTCAGGTTTTATGTTATAAACAGGGGTGAGAAAATAAAAAGGAGAGCTCTGATTGGTTGCCAGAGTCAATTAGAATACTTCTGCTTTCAGACACTTCTGATAAATCTCCCCCAAAGTTCTTCAACCCTGCACTTGCATAGCTCAAGACAAACATTTTGAGGCTTGTATAGACGATGTGTTTGATCATCCTTGATAGTTGTGTTGTAGACTGAGTTTAATCAGATAACTTCAAATTCACTCATATCAATAATAAAAAAAAAGCAGATTACCATCAATAACATGACAAAGATCCTCACATCACAGAGAGCCCTTGGCATTCATCCCCACTGACCAAAGCTTTCCCTATAAAAGGGATGTCGTACTCCATCAGGAGAATACATAAGCAATACTCACAGTATGTGAAGTAGAAGCATCAACAACAATAGATATTTGCTTCCCTATTCTGGATGTATGTGAATTCTGTGGAACACCACAAGAGCCGGAGGACTGGAGAAATAAGCTGGATCTGGTGGACTCATGACCTAGAAGGCAGCGCTAGTAACTATTAACTATTGTTCTGATAGAAAGTTAGTAATAACTAACATACTGTATAAGTGAATAAATTCAGTACGGTTATATAGCGCAATTCTGTTTCTCTAACTTTGGATAAATTCAAGAACATAAGCAAAAATGACAACATGTAATCAAGCTTCTCAGTGCACTCGCCTGACCTCCTGGTGCACTTGATTTATCCGTTCTTTATTTCCCAGCAACTCTACTTAACACAATGACGGACATCTCCTAGGCTGATGCACTCATAGGAAAATAGGTGCACCGACATGCACAGGATCACCTATAGTACCATGAAACTTATCTCTGTAACAAACTTGGGAGATGTATGTCTGGAAAGCTTCTAAAATCCCTTGACCAATGATGATGAATCTTTCAGAGACTGAGTGCCCAAACTACCACCAAAACCCACTTATTTATAGCAAAGTGCCAACATGGTAATTTAAGCAGCAAGTTATTTTTAACTACACTGTCCTCTCACAATTTTCAGTCGTATCAGTTTCCTGAGGCACCAATACAGGAAAAAGAAGGTCGATAAATTGAAATTGTCACTATAACTTTTATCCAGGTTCTCCTGAACGGGAACAATCAGAAGCTCCAATGATAACCCACCTCTGTCCCCACTTAGCATGGCACCTCCTGGGCTTCCTTGGACTGCAGGAGGAGGCATTGCCGGGCAAACTCTGTGCTTGGGGGAGGGGGGAGGCCTGGGGGCCCACAGAGAGGGCTCTGAGTGTCACATCTGGAACCTGTGCCATAGGTTTGCAATCACTGTCCTAGACCACGCAATGGCACAGTTTGGAACCTGGACGATCCCATTTAAAGGTTACAATTATTTATCAAGTTTTACCATTATATTCTTATTAGTTAGCAGTAAACCCTCCTTACACAGTGTTGATCTTTAGGGCAAGTTGATCTGGAAGGTACATAAAGCTTTGATCTGCATACCTCCTACCATTTTTTCTTAGCTGAAGACTCTGTATGGGTAGGTTCCCAATCACCCCATTTGTTTTTTTTTTTCACGGTCCGATTTCCAGGGGGTCAGGCTCTAATGGTGCACTTTAGGGAAGGGTCGAGATCATGAGAAGTGACAGAACCTATGTAGAGTCACTATCACAGAGATTGGTTAACCTCAAGTTGGACTTTTGGAGCATTTGAGGAAATTGGTAGTATGCCATGTATTTCATCAGGGAAATTTTTGCTTAGTTGACACGAGCCAAGGTCACTTTGTTTCCTGTGTCTGGATATAAAAAGCACTACATTGATTTACTGAAGTAAGCAGCTCCTAGCGCTATCTCAGATGCAGCAGTGTTACAATGCTAGCGTTATCAGACACTGCTCCTAGTGTATTCATGAGGGGGGTCCAAGCGCTGCCTCTTCCCTAAACCGCACCTCCCTCTCCATAGGCTGGCGGTGACTGCTGAGCTTCATGCTGAAGTCACCGCCCCTAGCCCTGCCCCCTCACGAATATGCCCGACCACTATGAGCGCGGTCCGGTGTTTCTATTGTACTTCGCAGCAGTGTTTGCTACCGTTAGGGTTCCGATACTACATTGTATTGTTTTGTATAGGGCTATAGTAAATCCACTGGGCAGGGGTAGCAATATTTGAGCTATGAGGGTGAAGTATGTACGGGATTTTGGACTTGCCTTGTATGCCAGAAAAATTGCAAACAAGGCTTGATAAGTGCCTCCAATTGCCTTCAATATATATCCTTTTTTTTATTGTGTCTTTTCTACAGTTTATATTCTATTTTCTAACAGCAAATAAGAGATTTAAGATTATAGATGTTTCATTTTAATGTAAAACTTGTGATAAAATAATAGTAATAATGATTGTGGGCTGCACTTCTACCAGGGCTACATAAGTCACGTGATGGAATATTGGGACACGTGGAGCCGGAGCTGTGACATCACAACAGCTGAACAGAAGCAGAATGTGTTACTAGAGGAGACATCTGGAAGGAGACGGCTCCATGGAAGTCCTGCTGCGCATGGGATCTGCTCTTTTTTTGATGATGAATCTTTTAGAGACTAGGGTGCCCAAACTACCACCAAAACCCACTTATTTATAGCAAAGGGCCAACATGGGTAATTTAAGCAGAAAGTTATTTTTAATACACTGTCCTCTCACAATTTCAGTCGTATCAGGTTCCTTGATGCACCATACAGAAAAGAAGGTGGTGGATAATTAATTGATTGTCACTTAACTTTTTATCCAGGTTCTCGAGGAACGAACATCAGAAGCTCCAATGAAAACACACACATCCGCGTGTACCCCATTAGCATGGCACCTCCTGGGCTTCCTTGGACTGCAGAGGAGGAGGAGTCATGGCGGGCAAACTCTGTGTGGGGGAGGGGGGAGGCTCGGGGGCCACAGAGAGGGCTCTGTCTGAGTTCACATCTGGAACGTTGCCATAGGTTTGCAATCACTGTCCTAGACACGCCATGGCACAGTTTGTAACTGGACAATTATTTATCAAGTTTTACCATATATTCTTAGTTAGTTAGCAAGTAAACCCCCTCCTTACACAGTGTTGATCTTTAGGGCAAGTGTGACTGGAAGATACATAAAGCTTTGATCTGCATACCTCCTACCATTTTTCTTAGCTGAAGATCTGATGTAGGGTAGGTTCCCAATCACCCCCATGTTTTTTTTTTCACGGTCCGATTTCCAGGGGGTCAGGCTCTAATGGTGCACTTTAGGGAAGGGTCGAGATCATGAGAAGTGACAGAACCTATGTAGAGTTCACTATCCCAGAGATTGGTTAACCTCAAGTTGGACTTTTGGAGAATTTGAGGAAATTGGTAGTATGCCATGTATTCATCAGGGAAATTTTGCTTAGTTGACACGAGCCAAGGTCATTTGTTTCTGTGTCTGGATATAAAAAGCACTACATTGATTTACTGAAGTAGCAGCTCCTAGCGCTATCTAGATGCAGCCAGTGTTACCAATGCTAGGTTATCAGACACTGACTCTAGGTTATCATGAGGGGGGTCCAAGCGCTGCCTCTTCCCTAAACCGCTCCTCCCTCTCCATAGGCTGGCGGTGACTGCTGGAGCTTGCTGAAAGTCACCGCCCCCAGCTCCTGCCTCACGAATATGCCCGACCACTATTGTATTCGCAGCAGTGTTTGCTACTGTAGGGTTCCGATACTACATTGTATTGTTTTGTATAGGGTATAGTAAATCCACGGGCAGGGGTAGCAATATTTTAGATTGAGCTAGGGGTTTGAAAGTATGTACGGGATTTTGGACTTGCCTTGTACGCCAGAAAAAATTGCAAACAAAGGCTGATAAGTGCTCCAATTGCCTTCAATTAATCCTTTTTTTATTGTTTCTTTTCTACAGTTTATATTATTTTCTAACAGCAAATAAGAGAATTAAGATTATAGATGTTTCATTTAATGTAAAACTTGTGATAAAATAATGTAATAATGATGTGGGCTGCACATACTATACCAGGGCTACATGAGTCATGTGATGGAATATTGGACACGAGGAGCCGGAGCTGTGAACTCACAACAGCTGAACAGAAGCAGAATGTGTTACTAGAGTAGACATCTGGGAGGGAGACGGCTCCATGGATAGTCCCTGATGCACTGGAATTGCTCTTTGGCCTGTTCACACATCGCTGGGGAAACCGCATGGCTACTAGATGTGTTGTGCTGTGATTATCTGGGCATTTATACAATTATCAGGCAGATGAAATATCTCTAGGTTGTAGGTGAGGCAGGTTTACTAACATTATCTACAAGTCAGTTGTAAGGAATAATAAAACGCCTTAGTTGTAGTAAGTCTAATGCTGGAGGAGGAGGCTGATGCAGGGTAAGACTATCGCTGTACATTTAACCCCTCAGAGGTGCTCATTTATTTTGGATAGAAAAGTGCAGCTAAAACTCTTTTTCAAAAGAAAATCTCCCTATTTGGTTTTACATTATTTTATCTTTGCTGATTTCCTGACCTATTGTCCCAAGTTATGATCCCCCAATGTCATTAATATATTTACAATCCCCATTAATGAATTATTCAATCTTAACATAAACAACCCCCCCCGCACAAAAATTACAAATATTAAACCCATCGCCTCCATATGTACATAGTGCAGTGTATGAAGGTCATCCCGAGAACTTATTTTACAATGTTTCCCAATGTAATGTATTCTGATAATAGGCAAGCCCCCGGGAGAAGAGCAATATTGGGGTAACCCAGGGCCGGGCGTGTGGGACTGGCTGTCACATTGATGGGGATATAAAAGTTCTGTTCTTTGTACCAGATGTGATTATACGACTAGTAAAGAAGCTTTCCCCCGTACAGGCTGCGCTATGTTGTGTTTTTCCTATAGTGAGGACACTGATACATGTCCGGGTGATCGCTGGAGGGAAGAAAAGCGCCAGTATCCGGAGGTGTGAGTGACTGTGAGCCTATTCCTGGATGAAGTCTTTCCTGCTTTACACACGAGGAGAGCGCTGGTCATAGAAGAGCGAAGATGTAAGTGTAAAGTTACAGACGTTTTATATTTCAATTTGTGAACATATAAACTGAGGGACAGGTTTGGAAACTCTCCGCAAGACTGTATATGGTATGTGCCCTGTATATAACCCTGTATATATATATATATATATATATATATATATATATATATATATATATATATCCTAAATACATATATACAGGTATATATATAGCTATATAAAGTGGCCCCATTACTTATATACCTATATACAATCAGTGGTCCGTTACACATATACCTTTATACAATCAGTGGCCCCATTGTACTTATGTATATAAAGACAGTGTATATACATGTAGACAGTCAGAGCCCCCTTAAAGGAAACCTACCATCATGGATCTACCTATTAAGGTAGGTGCCTCTAATGTATGTAAGGAGAGCCCTTTTAAGGGCTAATCCTTTAGTCCCCTTTATCTTTTTTAATCTTTAATTGTGGTAATATGCTAATTTGCCAATTTGCACATGCGCAGTACGCCGTGGTTTCGTGGATGAGGGAGTGCTGCTTCTCGTAGCTGTGCCCTGAAGACATCCGGGTAGGCGGACAAGGTGCTACTGGGCGTGGAGTAGCGCACGTGTAGCCTCAGCTCCGGCTACTCCACGTCCCAGTAGCCTCTTTGGTAAATTAGCATATTTACCACAATTAAAGATTTAAAAAAAAGTGCTTAAAAGGGCTCTCCTAAAATACATGAGAGGCACCTACCACCGGATCTACTTTAATAGGTATATCTGTGGTGGTAGGTTTCCTTACATACCTATAAACAGTAAGAGGCCACATTAAGACATTGTAAGGACGTATGATATACATCGGCATAGACGCTTATGGTGCCGGGCGTGGTACGGGGAGTACAATGTATGGTCACCGCACTCTGCCGTCACTGCAGATATGATAGAAGAAGCTCTATCTCCGGCTGTAAGATTGGCCGTGCTGCGCTGCTTGCTATGGAGAGGGGAGGGGTGAGCAGCGCAGTACAGCCGGGCGATCACACGTTAGTGTGAATATACCCTTACTCATAGATCTATATACATTCAGTGGCCACCTTACACATTTACCTATAATTATCCACATATATATAAAGTGCGCTGCACCCTTACACACAGATAAAATATTTTGGACCGTTTTTTGACGGACTGAAAACGCATGTGTTTTTGTATGTTTACCATGCGTTTGGCTGGTTTCAATCTGTTTCACAGCTGCCTAGAAATGAAGATAAAACAGGGTTAAACCAGCCAAACGCATGGTACACAAACAAAAACGCGTGTCCAAGAACGTACTTAGTGACAGCGCCCTAAGGATGTGGTCACACACACTGCATTGCTTCAATTTAGAAGCTGAATCAATGCTCACGGGGGTGCGCCACAGCCCGACCTTTCAGGGTGCAGTCACACGCCGCTTTTAACGAGAGATTTGCCTGATTAAACAGCTGATAACACGTGCGTTTACAAAACACCAATGTTAACACTTGTGTTAATGCATGTGTTAACATTGTGTTAACAAACACATGCATTAACGCGATGTTAACACATGCATTAACAGCTGTTTAAGTAGGCAAATCTCTCTTCAGCTGTTGCAATGTGTTTTTAAACGCGGCATGTGACCGCACCCTCAATGTTAAGTCCTCAACCATTATCATCCACACCTGCTTTTGGCTTGAAAAACTGCGTCTGAAAAACTGAATGTGTGGCTGCACCCTTAATTTTGAACCCGTTTTGGATCCGTTTTTAAGCAGTCTGTTAAACGTATCCGTTTTTGACAGGTTTTACCAATTGTCTTAATTAAAACTGGTCAAAAACGGATCCGTTTTAAAAAAACGCATGCGTTTTTAAAGAACGGATGCATTTTTTAACGCATACTTTTTTTAGCGGACTGCTTAAAAACGGACCAAAAACGGGTTCAAAACGCCATGTGTGGCATCACCCTTAGTAGAGATGGGTGCTGCAGTGGGGAATTTTAAAACTGAGTAGTCTTTTTAAATTTCCCATTCTGTGTCAAACTACATACATTTATATAAATATTATATTACCGTATATACTCGAGTATAAGCCGGATTGAGTTTACAGTGGTCTGGCAGATTTATAAGGTGGTCTGTGAAGGTGGTGACTGCAGCATGCAGCCCGGCAGTCACCACCAGCCTATGGCGTGGGAGGAGCAGTCCGGGGAAAAGGTAGCGCCTCGGACCGCCCCCTCATGAATATGTCGGACCACTGTGGGCTCGGCCCCCTCATGAATATGTCGGACCACTGTGGGCTCGGTTATTTGAGGATACGGCGCTGCATAGTCTTCTAGATTTATCGGAGGGTTTTCAAAAAGGGGGGCGCTGCATAGTCTTCTAGATTTATCGGAGGGTTTTCAAAAAGGGGAAGCGCTAGAAACTGCTGATTTTGTTAAGCAGATCCTAGTGCATTTTCTAAGGGTGAGAGGTCTTCTTTAAAGAAAACCAAAGGTCCCTAAATCAGTATCAAGACCCTTTTGTGACAGCGAATCAATAAAATAATGTGAGATTCCCCAGTAGACGTTTTTAATAAAAAGACCCCCCCATTCTGTTATCACTAATTGATATAACATGGATCCTGAGAGATTTGGGACTGCAGTTATGGAATTTTTATAGTGAAGTGAGAAAGTGTTTCTTAAAACCTTCCCCAATGATCACAATATGGTCATTAATGTGATGTCTGAGGCGTCTCCTGGTGCGCCCCATGGATTACATTTTGCAGGTACATTCTACAAAGCAGACGACCCCCGGGAGGAACAGGTAAGGAATTCATCTGGTTTATGTTCATCTCCAGTGGATTTTCTCTCTTCCGATAAGGATGTGCAGTTACAGCTGCTCCTTCAGAGAAAGTCACATTGTGAATGGTAAAGGTTTAGACGTGGTGATCGGAGAGCTCATCCTTCTTCTATAGAACAGATGGGAAATGTAAAACTCTAAGAGAAACAAAACTTTTACTACAATTTAAGAATAAAAATAACAAGATGGAATGAATCATCTGGAAGCAGCGGCCCCTTATCCAGGATGATAAGACAATAGGCCCCTTCCTTCCAAATCCACCGCCCATCATTTACACCAGAGCACAGGACCTTGGTGACAGAATAGCCCCTACAGTCACAGGTCTAAACCTTCACCATTACATATATAGTGTTTATATACTACTAGATGTGACTATTAGTGATCACAGCCACAGGGGAAATCATTGTTACTGTCATGCAGGCTTTATAGGTAGATGATAACTGACTGTATCCAATGTACAAATCTGACTTTCACCTGATGTCTTATAAAACATAATGGGGGATATATATATAAGGGCTTTATATGGCTACAAGCCCAGGAATAATCACAAAAATTTATGAACCACCAGATTATCCGGTGCGATGTGGCCTTTATGATGTTACGCAAAATTTTTATATTTAGCCAATTGTTGGTCCCCTTGAAAAAAGCTCGAGTCTCCCATTGACTTCAATGGGGCTCGTTATTCGAGACGAGCACTCTAGCATCGGGAAAAGTTTGTCTCGAATAACGAGCACCCGAGCATTTTAATGCTCGCTCATCTCTAACTGTAACACATCTAATCATGGAACCCAAACAATGTATACTTGCAGCATACATTGCAACTTGCAACAGCCAAGGTATAATTGCAGCATACATTGCAACTTGCAACAGCCAAGGTATAATAGTCCAGGTCCCTGGTTTTTCTAATGATGTGGGGTTCTCAGTGGTTGTGGGGAGGCCACTCGTCCACCTCAACCTCTTTGGCTCAGACGTTTCTGTGGCCTAGCCGGCAGTGGAGGGGCCATTCGAGGACCCACGGGAACCGGAAGTCTCGGACAGTGGGTGATCACTGGAGGCATGAAGCCCAAAGCAGCCAATATTTCTTGGACTTCAACTGGATGTCACAGCGTGTATCTTCTATCTGCGTGTGGGATATGAAGACAGAACGGGAAGCCCCAGGAGTATGGGATATTCCGCTGTCTTAATTCTCCAAGGAAGGGTTTGAGAGCCTTGCGTTTAAGTAGAGTCTGGAAGCAGCTGCAGATGCGTTCCCTGGTAGACGTTTAAGTAGAGTCTGGAAGCAGCTGCAGATGCGTTCCCTGGTAGATTATGTTTATCGTCTCTCTGGCGGTGGACATGATGGCCTCTTTAATTTTTTTATTTATGAATTCTGCATATGATGTCTATGGGTGGATTCCTCCCCCTGTGAGTGCCACAGAACAGGGGAGTGCATGTTACTATGCATGTTCTCAGGCTGTGAATGGCTATTTACTTCACTAGCGGGACTACAGGTTTTCCAAAAATGGCAGAACACAGTCACTGCAGTCATGGGCTTGGTCTGACTATACCTGGAAAGTAAGTAACTATGGGTTGAGTTTATGATTTATTGCAATAGTTGCACTACAGCAATAGCGCTGTTAAGCCTCCAGCCCACATATACACCTGGAGCTGACCTGACAAATATTATGGATTTTCATACCCATGATTATATTTTCCTCCTAGTAGCCTCATATTGTGGCCTCAAAGAGAAATATTATAGCATTACCCATAAAATGTTAACGTCTTTGATGCCAGTATTAACTAAAAAACATTAAACTATAAAGAGAATTTCACAAATGGTTTTATGCTTTTATATTTTCTACAGGTACTGGCTGGATTTAACCCCTTCAGACATGATTTGGAATATATCAGACCCGGGTTGGGTAAAGTCTGCATGGAGTTATATTTTTTGCCCCTGGATACAAGGTTCATCAGTATTTGCTCACTACATGCCTCGATTTGACCCAACTGTGGTCTTGGAGGTAATAGATATGTAGTAAATATATATGTAAATATATATACACACACAGGCCGTAAAGTTTTAGAACTCTACCATCAAAATCAAGCATGATAAACCAGGGGCATTTACTCCAGATCCAGACACTGTGACTGATAATATTCTTATATCATAAGATCTCCTTTCTTCTAAAATCAACTAAAATATTGCTAATGAGCCTGAAGTGCTTTGAAAGGTGTTATCAGAGCTAATAGCGGGGCATTACCAGAGCCCCTTTGTGCTGTAGCTTCCCAGGATGTTACACTGTCTCCGCTCTCCCCTGCCCTCTTGGCACTCCTGGAGTATAACAGCGTGTGAAGCTTAAGCACAGAGGGGCTCTGGTAATGCCCCACTATTGGTGCGTGGGCTCCGCCATCCAGGCAGGGGATCATCGTTCTCCGTGACATCATCGGAGAGCATCAATCCACAGACATGAATACCTGGGGGCATATTTATCAGGGCTTCTGCACCACATCAGTGGCGTAGATGCCATGAAATTATTGCAAATGCTAGCTTATTGCTAGCACTTAAGATTATATAGCCCTCTCCGCCACTTTCACGCCAGTGGGGAATGAAGGGAGGGGGGGGCGCGGCCAGCCGAGGGGAGTTGCTCTCCCCACGGCTGGGCACTCGCTGCAGCTGGTGACTTTTGACATGGGCCTGGCGTAGAAATAAGCGTTGCGCAGGAACCTGACCGATACTGAAGGCTGAAGCCTCTTGATGTATAGTGCTGCGAAAATGCAGTGGCGTGGCTAGCATACGCTGGCGCTATGATAAATCTCCCTCCTTGAGTCTATAAAAGAACTTGTCATTGCTTCAGGTGTAATTTAAACCCCTTCCAGACATTTGACGTAATATTACTGCATGTAGGGAGGTGCGTTCCCGCATTTTGCAGTACTATTATGTCAAGTTTCTGGCGCCAGCTCCTAAACGAAGTCCGCGCCAGAAGCTGTGGGCGTCGGCTGTATATTATAGCCGACACCCGCCTCTAACACCCGCAATTGGAGATTTCTCAGATCGCGGGTGTTAACCCCTTACACGCTGTGGCGTGTACTGTTATTTCACGTGAATTGGACCCACCCCCCAGTAAGCGCCGCGGTCACAGCCCCGGGGTCTGCCAGTGCCCTGGGGCTGCCAGATCTTCTTCCCGGAGCCGAGTCCTGCCTCCTATCAGCATGCTCAGTGTGTTATATGAATGAAGGCTTGAACAAGCAATCAGAGCATCGCTTTTTCAAGCCAACCTGTTAAAAATTTATGTTAAAAACACTTAATAAAGTTTTTCTAATAAAAATAATTAATTAAATAAAATAAAAGTCCCCTGAACACAAACATTCCCTATACAGGTGGTCCCCTACTTAAGGACACCCGACTTACAGACAACCCATAGTTAAAGACGTACCCCTCTGCCCACTGTGACCTCTGGTGAAGCTCTCTGGATGCTATTACTATAGTCCCAGACTGCAATAATCAGCTGTAAGGTGTCTGTAATGAAGCTTTATTGATAATCTTTGGTCCAATTACAGCAAAAATTTTGAAACTGCAATTGTCACAGGGACAAAAGAAAAAAATTTGTCTAGAACTTTAATTATAAAATATACAGTTTCGACTTACATACAAATTCAACTTAAGAACAAACCTCCAGACCCTATCTTGTATGTACATGTCTAATAAAGTAAAAAAAAAACACTAAATCACAAAAAAACGCCCACATATTTGGTATCGTCGCGTCCGTAACAATCTGTACAATAACTCAGAAACATTATTGGACCTGCTTGGTGAACGTCGTAAAAACAAAACCCGAAAAACTTGCCAAAAATGTAAATATTTCATAAAAACCTTTAACAAAAATTGTTCCAAAAAGTGAACAAAAAAATTATGCGCGCCAAAATGGCACCAATGAAAAGGACAACTCAACACATAAAAAATAAGCCCTAATAAGCTCTGTCAACCAAAAATTATTAAAGTTGGCGATACAAAAACAAATGAGATTTTCTTTATATTAGTTTTTATCCAGTAAAATTGTAAAAATATATAAAAAACTATATAAATGAGGTATCACCGTAACAGTAGTGATCTATAGAATAAAGATATTATAGTATTTATAGAGTATGGTGTACCACCCCCAAAAGATACAAAAAGAAGGAAATTTACAATTTTCTTTTCCTCTATACATTCAAGAGTTAATAAAATCTCATCAATAAGCTACAGACCCACTAAAATGAAGTATTCTTAAAGTGCATCTCATGTTGCAAAAAATAAGCCGTTATAAGTCCAAATTGCCAAAAAAATAAAGATTGTATAGCCAATAAAAAGGACAATGACTATATCTGCTTTGACAGGCGCAAGCTTCCCATCAATGCCCTGGCTGTTCGCCCATACAGCAGGTACCGATCACATAGATGGTATTTGGCATACTCGGGAGAAATGGGGTATTCAAACTTTGGGATCGTTTTGGTATTTTATTTATTTTTATTTATTGTATTAATTTTACTGAAAGTATATATGAAGGGGGGGGGGGGGGGTTTGGTTTAAGGAAAAGTTTGTCGTGTGAGTGTATCACTATTAAAATATGTACTTTTATTTGTCTTATACATAAAAAAACCAAGAACTTGTGTGCGTTCTACATACACCATGAGGTTCCCAGTGTGGTAATCAAACCACATTAACATTGTCACCATTGCTATATAACTGTAGAGCCTGGGGCTAGTAGTACAGGAGGATGTCCCCTTAGTTTGCTTCAGGCTCTCCTGTAGTCCAATGTCACGTCCCTCCTAATAATTTTTATAAGAGGACCAAGAGGAGAAGCGTGGTATAAGTCGTTTGCCATTCTCAGCGGCAGGTGCTAATAATACTGTGTTTCACCCGGGTCACACCCGCTTCTTTAGAAAGTCTCTATACCAGAATCGACCCAAATAGGATGTTGTGATGCAGTCAAATATTTTTAGAACGGTACTGAGACCAAAAGGTGCCATGAGACAAGAGTCATATTGGAGGCACTATTCTTTTTTTTGGTCTCCGGCGATCAGCTTATTTATATTTTTTGATGACCCCGCTTTTTCCATCCAGACCTAACAGGGAACGGTGAAGGGCGCGGCTTGTGCGCCCACGTGCGCCAATCTGTTTTCCTTTGTGTGGGGAGGAAGAGCGGGTTTTTTGTGCGAACGAACTTAATGAGTATACACAGATGCATATGGAAAAGATACCATGAGATTCGAAGTGGCTCATGGAAGGGTACCAGAAGAAAAACTACTCACTATTATATCCTCTGTCTTAATACTAATGTCTCTATTCCTAACATTTAAACTTACTCTTCCATTATAGCGGACATCAATTACTTTCACCTATCACATGTGAGGTAGAGAAGATGGTTCCTCCAAACCATCATCTATCGCAGGAAACGCAAACCAGAGCCTTCTCCATGCCACCGCGCACATCTCTGACGTACTATTAATGGAATACCTATGGGAGAGTTTCTAAAGGTTTGCGGAGGAACTGCTCCACTTTAGCAAGATTTAAGGAGGGAGTGATTCTACTTAAAAAGCGTCTCTGCAGGTCAAAACGAAAACGGTGGATACTCAGATCAGATTCATCACAACCTTGCATGACAAATGGGAAGAGATGAACCGGATTTTGAACCGCCATTGGGAGATCCTCTCCTTGGACCCAGATCTGCTCAATTGTGGCAGTACGGGTCTCAGCGTGAATATAGAAAGGGTTGCTCGGTGCATTGGTATATAAGCCCTTCACAAAGAGTAAGAGCAACATCGTGTCAACAAATTTGTACTTCTTCCCCTGCAGGGTATGCACAGCATGCCAAGTTCTTGTGAACACCAATCCTTGGTTTGGCCTCAAAATTGAGATCAAGAACACATTACCTGCTCTACGCTCTGCAGTGGTCTATGCTTTTCAGTGCCCTGTGGCCTGATATCTGTAGGGATAAACCATCCGTGAGATGAGAATCAGATAAGGGAACATCTTAGTTCCATCAGAGATTATGATTGAGAGAGGCGAGCACTAAAATGCTCGGTACCTCGTTATTCGAGACGAACTTTTCCATGCTCGAGTGCTCGTCTCGAAAACGAGCCCCATTGAAGTCAATGGGAGACTCGAGCATTTTTCAAGGGGACCAAGGCTCTGCACAGGGAAGCTTGGCCAAACCCCTGGAACCTCAGAAAGGATGAAACACACGAATGGACAGGAAACGCAGGGGCAGCATGCATGGATGCCTCTGAGGCTGTTAATCGCACCATTATGCAAAATAATGGCAACAGCATGGCCACTGACAGAAGTGACCGAATGAGGCTAGATAGCATCTAAAAATGCAATAATTGACCCTGACACTATGGGGGACGGCATGCAGGGGCAGCAGCAGCAGTGGCAGGCTAGAGAGTCTCATACGAAAATACCTATGGACTCAGGTTTCACAACCCAGGAGGTTGAAATGAATTTTCCTTGTGAACAAAAGGTTGACGTATATTTGCGATAAACAGCATGTGTGCGACATAGTGACGTATCTGGTGAACACACACACGAAAAGGAGCTGACACAGCTCTTTGATAAGGGGGACGACATGTGAGGCACCATGGAGACGACTTCCATGATTAAAGGCGACAGTATGGGGCATCTATATGCGCTGCTATGATTGCAACTTCAGGTCTCCAGCATGGCGGCGACAGATGGGCTGAGTTCCACTTAATTATCTTGTGAAACACACCTGAAAATTCTGCCTGACACAGCTTGTTTGATAAGGGGATGATGTGTCTGCAATCCTCGTGCTCCAGCGTCTGGGTATAGAGAGTTGAAATGGACATTGGTGGACGCTGTGAGGATCGTGGAGGCAAAATGGACAGAAACAGCAGGCAAAGCATGCATGGATGCCTCTGAGGCGCTAATCTTGGGATGGAGCTGGCGGTCCACTGCCAGGCGAGATTTTGCCTGTCCAAGCCCGTGTCTCTCTCGTGCTCCTCCCCACCCAAAATGGGCCTGGGGCCCGAAGCGTTTAATTTGAAAAAATTATAATTTTCAAAGCAGGCCGGGTCGTTTGACTATTTCACCTCGGAATATGGAAATAACATATTGTCTATTTTTAATTGTTTTTACGGAAATGGTTCCACTGATAAGAGCGACAGTATGGGGCATCCATATTGCGCTGCTATGAGTGCACTTCAGGTCTCCAGCATGGCGGCGGACAGATGGGCCGAGTTCCACTATGTATCTGGTGAAACAACCTGAAAATTCTGCCTGACACAGCGTCGTTTGATAAGGGGACGATGCTCTGGAGGCAGTGAACTAGTACTAGATTAAAGGTGCTGCAGTTACAAACTATGTTAGTTGGATCTCTTGAGATGGAGCTGGCGCTCCCTGCCCCAGACGATCTTCGCCAATCCAAGACCCTGTCTCTCGGCTACTCCCCAAACAGCACTTTCTAAGACCCTTTTGTATAAGATCAAGTTGTATGGACAACTTTTGGTGGCAGACAACGCGTGGAGCCAGTTAAAAGACGACATGTGGAGGCTCTATGAGACAATTTAATTTGGATAGTGCCTGTATGTGGCATCAAACAGTTTTCAAACTAGAGGAGCAAGTGATGTGTCCTCCAGAAAATTAATAAATGAGTGCCTGTATGTTGGACAGTCCAAAAAGTTTTCACAACCAGAGAGAGCAGGGTAGGTGTTCCCCAGAAAAATTAACTAGATTGAGTGCCTGTATGTGCACTCCCACAAATTGCTTAAAACAGAGGACCGGGTAGGTGGCCCTCCAGAAAAATTAAATCATAGAGTTACTAAGCTACAGCCAGTTGGCCCGGCAAAAAAATAGCCAGTTTCCTATGCTTTAGTGTACAAAGAGGAGGAGAAGAGGACACATGAGGAGGAGGAGTGCTACATTATTCAGGTTGAGCTTCTTTCACCTGGTGGAGAATGAAAAATCCGGAAATCCAGGCTTTATTCATCTTGATAAGCGTCAGACTGTCAGCGCTGTCAGTCGACAGAAGGTAACGCTATCGGTGATGATGCCAACCAGCTGCACTGAAACCCCTCGAGAAACACGCTAGCGGCAGGGCAGGCAAAAACCTCCAAGCTTACAGCGCCAGTTCGTGCCACATGTCCAGCTTTGAAACCCAGTAGTATGTAGGGAGCTGGTGTATCATTAGGACGATTGGTATGGTCAGCTACGTACTCCCCTCACCATATTCTGTAAGATTAGCCTACATCTGCCGAGACTGGGGACAAGTACAGGGTCTTGCTGGGGTTACAAAAACTGGCAAAGGCTTGTAAAGCGTACCCCTGCCAGTGCTGGACAAGCTGCCTGCTCGCCTACTCCCCTCGCTACTTTCCCGCAGAGTACGCCCTCTGCCGCTAGCGCCGTCAGAAGGATACTGTTTCAGCTTGTGCACCAGGGCCTGCTGGTATTCATGCATTCTCACACTCCTTTCCTCTCCAGGGATGAGAGTGGAAAGATTTTGGCTTGTACCGTGGGTCCAGGAGAGTGAATACCCAGTAATCGTGCTGGAATAAATTCTTTGAACCGAGTGGTCACGGGATAGGCGGCCTAGCATGAACTGCCATATGCGCCAGAGTCCCAACGCGCAAGAATTCACTCCCCTCACTGGCCTGACTGCCATTTCCTCCTCCTCCTCCAACTCCTCTTCTTCTGCCATAACGCTGAACAGTGAAGGACTAACAATGGTCCCCTCTTCTGTCTCACCACATTCTCCTCCCTCTTCCTCCTCACCTCCTCCACCTCCTCCGATATGCGCTGAGAAACAGACCTAAGGGTGCTTTGGCTATCAACAAGGGAATCTTCTTCCCCCATCTCTTGTGACGAGCGCAAAGCTTCCGACTTCATCTGAGACAGAGAGTTTTTCAACAGGCCAAGCAGCGGGATGGTGAGGCTGATGATGGCGGCATCGCCACTGACCACTCTGTGTTGACTCCTCAAAGTTACTCAGCACCTGACAGAGAATCAGACAACCCGTGTCCCTCCTCATTGTAAGCTGAGGAAGCTGACTGACCAGTTCTGGTGGAAGTTGACATCTGGCAGTCTACAATCGCTCTGCCTGGCTGGTAACTCTGGATAACATGGTTATGTTGAATTCCCCCTCGTGGGCACGTCGCACAACATACGGTGAGCGGGCAGTTGGAGCGGCGCTTGCGCTGCCCTGAGAGTGCAGCATCTGTGCTGGACTTCCTAAAATGCGCACAGATGCGGCGCACCTTTCGTGAGCAATCAGACAGATTGGGGTATGTCTTCAGGAAACGCTGACTATGAGATTTAACACATGGGCCAGCATGCACATGTGTCAGTCTGCCGAGTGCCGAGCCCCACCAGGTTACGGCCGTTGTCACACACAACCATGCCTGGCTTCAGTTTCAGCGTGCCAAGCCACAGATCAGTCTCCGCCGGGATCCCTTGTAATAGCTCTTGGGCGTTGTGCCTTTTTCGCCTAGGCTCAGTAGTTTGAGCACCGCCTGCTGTCGCTTAGCGACGGCACCTGCTGCTGTGCCTAGAGCTAACCGACTGATGGCGCCATGCCCACGGATATAACCGGAGGAGGAGTGGAGAGGGGGGAGTAGGAGGAGGCATACTAGGCCTTTGATACCTGGACCGAGGTAGGCCCCGCAATCCTCGGCGTCGGCAGTATATGAGCAGCCCCAGGGTCGACTCGGTCCCACCTCCACCAAGTTAACCCAATGTGCCGTCAGCGAATATAGTGGCCCTGCCCGGCACACTCGTCCACGTGTCCGTGGTCAGGTGGACCTTGTCAGAAACGGCGTTGGTCAGGGCACGGATGATGTTCTCTCTGACACGTGCTGTGCAGGGTTGGGACGGCACATCGGGAAAAGTAGTGGCGCTGGGGACCGAACACCGAGGGGCGGCCGCCGCCATGAGGTTTCAAAGGCACTCGGTCTCTACCAGCCATAGGGCAGCATCTCCAGGCTAAGCAACTTGGAGATGTGGACGTTAGGGCTTGGGCGTGTGGGTGGGTTGCGCTAATCTCCTTTTGCGCTCCAGCGTCTGGGGTATGGGAGGCTGAACGCTGGTGGATGCTGTGGAGGAGTGGGGAGGCAAAGATGGGGTTTTTGCACGGGAGGTGTTTGGGGCCGTGGTCCTGGGCAGGGGGCTGACTAGCAGATTGACACAGGGAAGGAGAGTGTGGTCTGCCGGCCGGAGTGAACGGGCTTGGTGCCATTGAGTGGGGTGTTTAGCATTCATATGCCTGGCGAGCATAACTGGTGGTAGTTAAGCTAGTAGTGGCGGAACCCTGCTGATCCTGTTTGGCAAAGGTTGCACACACAAGTCCTTCGGATCATACCGGTGTTTTCTTTAAAACCCCTTAACGCTCTGCGCCGTAGCTCTACGGCCGAGAGGTAATAGGAGTATGATGAAAGGGCTCACGGGCTGAGTCCTCTTCATTCAGAGTTGGGGTTTTTGCATTTTGCACAAAACCCCCACCGCTAATAACCACGGTCGGTGCTTGCACCGATTGCAGCTATTAACCCTCTCAACGCCGCGCCCCCGAACGTCATCGGGGGGCGGCGATCGGTTACCATGGTAGCCCTCGGGTCTTCTTTTGACACGAGGCTCATGGTCTATTGCAGGTTCGTTACAATGAGCCAGTGGCTCATTGTAATGTCTGACCTGCAAAAATGACCATCTAGGGTTAAGGTTACACTAGATGTCTAAAAATAGGCGAAAAAAAAGAAAAAAAAAACGTTTAAAAAATAAAAAATTAATAAAATATTAAAGTTCAACACCCCCTTTTCCCTAGAACGGATATAACATAATAAACAGTTAAAAATCACAAACATATTGGGTATCCGCCGGCTCCCAAAATGCCCGATCTATTAAAATATAAAAACGGTTTACAGGCGCGGTGACCTCCGAGGCGGGAAATGGCCCAAAATGTCCGAAATGCGACTTTTACACCCTTTACATAACATAAATGAAATAAAAAATGATCAAATGTCGCACAACCTTCAAATGGTAGCATGAAAACTTCGCCTCTTTCGCAAAAAATGACCCCTCACCACATCTCCTGCCCCAAAGTATGAAAAGGGCTACTAAACTGGCTTTTGTCCCTGCAGTCATGTCAGTGTCGGTACTCTCTGTGGTGTCCCGGTTCTTTGAGGAGTATGTGAGGTTTACTCCGCAGCGGCTGAAGCTGCTGGACGCCTACCTGCTGTACATCCTGTTGACCAGGGCCATGTAGTTCCTGTACTGCATGCTGGTCGGCACCTTCCTGTTCAACCCGTTCCTGTCCGGCTTCACCTCCTGTGTGGGTTCCTTTATCCTGGGCGTGTGCTTCCGGATCCAGATTAACCCTCAGAACAAAGGAGACTTCCTTGGCATCTCCCCAGAGCGGGCTTTTGCAGACTTTCTCTTTGCTAACACTGTACTTCACCTAGTAGTCGTAAACTTTGTCGGATGAACTTTTTTTCTGTTCGCATGTATTGAGTCTCTAGAATCGTTATCTCGTTGGAGTGAAGAAAAGCACATTGCCGGACGTTGAGATTATCAACTTCAAAGTTTTTCTTTTTCTGACTTCACTATATGTGACCTCCCTAAAAACATGGAGCCCAAAAATGACGTGCCCAATAAAGATGTGACTTTCTTAATAAGAGTAATATTAAGAATAATAAGAAGGTTACCCCAGTCAAGGTGCCTTGATCTATGAGTAAGTGTCCCTGGTTTATTATGATGGAATTTGATGTCTGTATTTGCTCAGGGAATCTTATCTTTCATATTACATTGCAGCCAGTATCAGCAGTCAGACCTCCAGCGATCAGTAATGTATATAGATTTTTAGGGATTACAATGTTACTATGTTTTCTTACTTGTAGTTTAATTCTGTATATATTTAACTCAGGAACTAAAACTATAAGCAAAGAATATGGGTGAGATTTTTCAGGTAAACAATACCAAAAACAAAGAGCTAGAGAGATTTATGAAAAATATATATATGCTTTATTGATATTCCAAATAATACACATTTACAACTCCCAAAAAGAAAATTTGGGAAATTTACAAAATACAGGAGAAACAAGGTGTCCCGGGTGGAAATGGGACCACACAGAGTACCAACGCCCCCCCCCCCTCTGTCCCGTGCCCCAAAATCAAAGCGTGCCAAATATGGGTAAAAATTATAACTATGTCCAACAATAGGACCAAGAAGGGTAGGGGAAAATGGACAACGCAAATTAAGCCAATTCAACGAACCAGAGGTACCTTCCGGTATAAAAAGTTTTTAGCTTTGCATGTCGCACTTACCCGCAGGCATGGTAGAGGCAGGCAGAGGGCGGTCAGAGGGAAGGCCGAGCAGGTACACCCCTTTACGCCAGTAAGCTTGTGCGCAACTGCGCAGATGCAAAATGCGTAATGACGTATCCGTCAGCTACAGAGAGCGGGGCTTTCATCATACGTCAGCACGCGAGCGCCTGCATATGATATAAGTCCCACAATGTATGTATTTTATGTATAAAAATATGTCAATTCTATAATACATGGTGGATTACTAATTACCTAAATGCAGTTCTCTATTGTTGCAGACATTGACCAACTACCCGATCACTGTATTCTGTGCAACCCCAACCACCTATCGTATGCTGGTGTTATGTGACCTTGCAAGGTAAGTACACATTATACCATCAAATGACTTATAAATACTGTAAATACTCAGCCGTGAAATGGAGAAAATTTGCTTACCGAAATTTCCATTTCTTTTAGTCCGTGAGGCAGCACACATATG
The DNA here is from genome assembly GCA_019512145.1 of Engystomops pustulosus. Lineage (NCBI taxonomy): Eukaryota > Metazoa > Chordata > Amphibia > Anura > Leptodactylidae > Engystomops > Engystomops pustulosus. Next base: position 223,474 of record WNYA01000066.1, read on the forward strand.
GGATTTATCCCCTAGGTACAACTCAGAAGAGAACAGGTTAACAAGCAATAGTAGACAATTAACAATTAGTGTCTTGGCTGACTCCACCTATATAAGGCCGGAGCACACACACAACCCTTGTATGGTATATAGCAATAACGTTTCATCATTTAAGGGTGGGAAAGCTGTGCTGCCGAACGGACGAAAAAGAAGGAGGAAATTTGCTTACCGAA